>BQNB010039016.1:2339-48347 GCA_026074375.1 Tanacetum coccineum | reverse complement strand
TGATTTTGTGAAGAACGTGGTGGTTTGATTTGCTTTATCACTACTAGTACTAGCATACTTAAATTGTTTGCTACGAACATATTGTGTGTGTTGAAGTAGAGAGATCTTATTTAGATCTTGGGTAGTTTCGCGTGGTATTATTTATTTATACACATGCGTATATTAAAGAACGGTGATTCGTTAATTGCTAAAAGGTACATGTTCTTGATCCCTTTGTAAATTATATATTCTATATGTGTTTATATTTTCTGCTACGTACTCATGATAATTAAATGGTTAATTAGCTGTAAAAACCTAACAGAGCTTAGTGCAATAATACATGTTTTCGACTTTTGAATGTGTTTCAATAGTCAACTATACTTGAAATCTTGTGATCCACTAAACTGCTCGTTGAAGCACTATTATGATTTTTGAAACATCTTAAACACTGCTTTATTTACAAACACTATGAATTCACTCAACATTATTTGTTGACATTTTTAGCATGTTTATCTTATGTCCTTAAGTTGTTGTCTCGGAAACATTTATGTAATGTATAAATGTTGGGACCTCCCTTTTATAAATTCTGATGTTTTAATTTATATCGAATGTGTAACTTTTTTTAAAACGTCTCATTTAGAGGTCATTTTCTATAACTTGTACTTTGTACTATGATGTAGCACCCCCGGTTACCTTCCGTTGTTATTATATTTTGGGGGTGTTACAACTAATTTACATACATATACTTTCGTATAAATACTTCACCTTCATTCATGCTACACTTGACTACAATTATTTTTCGTTTAATATTTTCCAATGTCGCAAAAATCGCAAATCGGTAGTAGGGCGATCGACCATCTTGTAGCTTGTAATCGGTCTGGGCGGGATTAATACGTGATTACTCATATTGGCATTTCTAGTAGTTTATGGGTATTTCCGTTGAGTTATGAGTATTTCCAGCAAGATTTAAAAAACAACAACTTGTAATAGATATAGACAACTACTATAAGTGATTAAAACATGTTTACGGTGAGTTTTGGGTATTTCCGATATGAATTGCAAAGATTCTGGCAAGATCCATCCAAAAATCTTCTTTTGTCCGATGTCGGTCGATACTAGCAGTATTAATCATATATCGGACGAAACTAGCAGTATTTAAAAATACCTCGGACGAAGCAAACAGTACTTTCATAATCCCTTGGGTAGCAGTACTATGGTTCGAACAGTACTTTGAGCTCCTTCCTTTCTTTTATCACTCACGATCCATACAATCTGCTTTAATGACCATTCATCTCTATCCTATCCGTTGTACAAAAGAACATTAAACCACGTAGATAACAAGTGTAGTTTCAAACCCAAACATGTGTCACAACATTTGTCGACCTGCTTCTAACCCTAACCATGTTTAGGGTTTCGACATCCATATATGACACAACTATATTCCATCACATATAGCATCAGTTCTTCAATTTACATCATATAATCACAACAGAATTGTTTTTAACGTAAATGACACCGTTGGGTCCGTGTTCATCTTTCAGAACCTTGAAGGTCTGACAAATCCTATATGACCCTGATCATCACGCAAAAAGTGTGAACATTATGTCGATATACACGTGTCAGGCCAGGAATGATAGTATTAGTTTACTGGAAAAAAATAAAAAAATAAGTCCATGTCATTCATCGCGCACCAATTGTAGCTATAAACATTTTTTTAGCATTGGAAACTGTGCAACATTATTAAGGATTTAGGGTTTAGGTTATTTTAAGGGTTTAGGTATATTAGGGTTTATGGATTTTGTTTGTAGTGATAACGGCAATCTTTGTGAACGTTTTAGCATACCTATACGTTGCTTAAAATTTTGTTAATTTGGTCATTTGTGTTGTCTTTGATGAGCTCTACACAGTGAAGTAAATTTTTTTAGAAATAGTTTTAATATGCATAAGATATGATGTTGCAAAGTGTGTCACTTGGGCTTATTTTTTTTCAGTACAATTGTATAACTATATTTTTGTATTTTTTAAAGTCATAATTGAAATTTTAAAATTAACGGTAGTCATTAAAAGCATTACAACATAGGAAACACTAGATGTATACAAGAGTAAATGGCCAAACTTATTTTGATGATTTGAAAACATAAAAACAACAACAAACAACGACATACATGGTTAGCAAACTGGTGTTAAGCAATAAAGCTTTTACATTTTTTTTGTAGTATCTTTATCATTGACGATTTACTTTCATGCTCCTTAGTTCACACATTCCCTGACCATTTTAAGTATGTATCCTTTTTCATGTCCGCCCCTGTCATGCACCCTAGGGTGTAGCGATTATACTCGATAAGTGGGTGATCTGGTAATGTCATTAGCATGTTAATTTCAGGCCTACGGTTGGTAAATCTATCAGCAAAGCGATGCATCAAGCTTAACATTTGTTCCTCCAGACAAGCCTCTTCATCATGAGCTTCTTGTAGTGCCATAAGGACAGTTAATCTAACGTCATTTGGGTTAGTAGCCATGGTAGAAAATGAGAAAATACAATTAAAAATTTGTGTGATTGATAAATTAGTATGGGACTGAGAGTCCCCAAGTTATGTCTCTATATATAAGCTATAATTTTACGAAATTTGCAGTCATTAGTTATTCAATGTCTGAAAAAGCTGATGATTTATCAAATATTGTCATAAATCGCATGAAATTTTAAGCGATAAACAACAATGTCATTGAGTTGTCTTATCAGTTGCAGTAAAAAACATCTGTTTTGTCAAATCATGTCATAGATCTTGTAAAATGTTAAGTGATAAATAACGTTGTCATTGAGTAGTCTTATCTGATGCAGTAAAAATCAAATGAATTGTCAAATCATGCCATATATTTTGTAAATTTTTAAATGTTAAACAACAGTGTTAGTCTATAGTCATGTCCTCTGCAGTTAAAAGCAAATGAATTGTCAAATACTCCCTCCGTCCCACATTAAGAGTCCACTATGACTTTTTAAGTCTTTTTTCTTCAACTTTTACCTTAAATATATTTGTTTGTGTTATATAATACTTAATGAGAATTATACAAATGAAAAGACATTTAAAAACTTAATCCATTCATATATCTTGCATCAAGTATTATATAACACGAACAAAAATATTTAGAGTCAAAGTTGAAGAAAAAATACTTAAAAAGTCATAGTGGACATTTAATGTGGGACGGAGGGAGTAACTATTTATAAGTTTAAATTTCATATTATAACTTTAAATTTGGTGTTAATGTACATGATTGTCACTTCTAGGTTGTGTATGTTTTCTTTAATCCGTATGTTTTATAAAAGATAAAAAATTTGCAATTCTTTAAATAAATAGTACGAATAACAAGCAAGAGATTTCACATTATCAATTTAGAAAAACAATACATATAGAAAAACCAAATATAATCAAGTAGATAGAACAACCTATTTATCCCACTATAAAAAAAACAACAACAAATTAACAACACACATGTTAGTCCAGTGGTCGTAAGCAACATCATTCAGAAATCGAAATTGCCATGTAACTGTTATGAATTTTTTGCTTTGCTAAGCAATGCTCTCAACAATTCTTTCTGATTAAGTTGTTTGTGGTACGGATATCCGCTTCATGTGTCATGAGTAGAGCATGTAATCCGTAGCTATTAAGGCTCATTGTAGGCATATTTTGCAACATCGTCATTTGTATCTCACGACTAGGCATTTGCTCAAAATAACGAGTTAAGTTGCACAACAACTGATTTGCAAGTGTGGCCTCAGCTTCAAGCTCCCTTTGTAGTTTTGAAACAATTGTTCTACGTACTTCATTTGCATAATAAGCCATAAACTTTGTTAGTGGAAAGAAGCAGTGTGTTTGTATGAGATAAGATTCTATTGTAGATGATAACCTAGTTGATATAGGGGAAATAGTATGGGCAGTCTTTATCAAAAGCTTGAAACAGTCAAATGCACTGTCAAATCATGTCATATATCTTGTACATTTATAAGAGATAATCGACACTGTTTTCGAGTAGTCTTTATCAATTGTCATTGAGTTGTTTTATGAAGCTCCGTACTTAATTATTTAATTTCCATGAGTTGTTTTGATCGAAAAAAAGGAACAAAGTGTGTACACTGAAAAGTCATTCTTAATACATATTTGATTCATATTGAGTTACATGAATACTAGTACATACGATTCCTATGATTTCCCATTCGACGTTGAACTTCTTTAGTTTCCTTGTCTTCAAAGTGATCTTGTTCCGCCCATTCAACCATTTGACCGAAAGTGTAATCATTTTGTGTTTGCTCTTTTTTATGGTCTTCACTTTTACTTGTGAAGTCAGTTATGACATGACTCATCATTTCTGCCAAGCTAGCATTCGGGAAAATATATTTTGCTATAACAAAATTAACACCGAGGTGGTTAATGTAAATTTCCAATTTGTATTTTGCTTAAGATATATCAAACATGACATGCATATCATAGTTGTTTCTTAGTTTGACGGTTATTGAAAAGCCATTATGTGGTATTTTATAATAAAGAGCATGAACCTTTGTACCTGAAATATGAAACAAATATTGTTTCATCTCTTCTAGTTTCATTCTTGGAATGGTGATGTTCATTGTTCCACCGTTTACGTACATCGGGTTTTTTGTATGATCGATTACCAATTGACCATTATTGTGAACCGTATTATTGAAATTGGTTTGCTTGTGGGGTGTATTAGGTTTTGTTTTATTAATAAATCCTAGTTTTCTAAGAAATTCATAGTAATCGAACTTTTTATTTTTTTTATTTTTGCATTTAATCTAGATACCTAAGTGATACTTGTTATTTTATTTTAGTTTCTTCAGAAATGATACCTGAAAATGAGTCTTCCAAAGAGGCATCATTTGGAATCAACACCGTGCTTAAATCTATGGGATTATGAGAAACGAAAATCTGGAGCTTCCTAGTAACTTTTGCAATGTCGTACATAACATTAGTATCATAATCATTCTTAATTGCTTTCATACCTGATAACGTGTTGTTTGGTGGCAACGTGTAATACAGAGTAGTGAATCGTCTTGGTATTTTTTTGGTAAGATAGCTAACCATATCTTCAAAATCCATTGGTAGAACATTTATATTTAGTACTGAACCATTTTGATAGGTTAGCGGGCTAAGTTTAAATTCGCCGTTGTGGTGTACTTCGAACTCGAATGTAGTATTATTAGACGTCGACATGTTGTCAAAGAACTAAGTGTGAATTGAAATTTATTTGTGAAAATATGTCGTATTGGTGTCAGAAATGATAGGTCATTTCGTTGTCTGAATATATCGTTTTATTATGTTGTGAGTTCAATGTTTATTGTTACAGCCTAAATAAAGGACAGTTGATGATAGAAACAAGCACGGGATAATATAAATTGTAAATCAAAATACGACAAAACAATCATAAAATCTAGTTATTTTGTAACTAGTCAAATAACCTTTTTGAAAAGAAGGTTTTCCTTGATTTTCCTTTTTGTTTCTCTCATCTTTGCGTTGGTCGGCCACGACAAGTGGGGATATCTCCACATGAGAAACATACACATGTAGTCGGTTTTGATGAGTTTGAGTATACGTGAGTAACATGTCACGGTCTTGTATAGCATCAGCCAAAGGTACAAGACCTGAATCTAAACTACAGTTAGGTTTCAATAAATAAAGAAATGTTGAGGAGTTTTCCTCGTAACCCAAAGAGTTTGTTATAATTAATTTCAATTGATTTGTTGAAGTGGTCCAACTCTATAGGATATACGGTAGAAACATCCCACATCGAATTTTCTTTCAGGCGGGACTATGAAAAAAAACACCTTCCATAATAAAAATTGGTGTAGTAGAACCTTGAATGTCATTGTTTGAACTATAAAATAAGTTTTCTTAACCAATGTAATGTTGTTGTAAAATTTAAACCACAACAATTTTAACACCCCTAAATTTACTTGCAGTGGAACCAATATTTGGGTGTTAAACTCATAGCACAATAGTCACAAGAATATAAAGAACGACTCAAAAAGAGACATTTTACATATCCATGCTTTCATTATTACATAATTAAGTATTCAACAGATGTTCCCATGAATGTTACCCAAAAGAAACTTAAAAAGTTATCCATTCACAACCCAAACTTGTTTTTGAGCAAAGGAGTCAATTTTAACATTTGATAAACAAAATCTAGCGCAAATCCTCCTTTTTATTGCCTCCAAGCCTCCGGACTTCAATTACCTGAGATAGACATGCTAAAAAAGTCAAACGAAGTGAGTGAAATTATAGGTTTATAAGTGCTAAAGAGTTGAACACAAGCATTATATATTCATAAGCATCTATAGACTTGTGGCCTAGACAGCTATTAACCAACGGTGCATGAGCTCGTGCCACCGATCCCATTGACGAAATTCCATATACAAATAATAATAATGATAATTCAATGAATGCCCCCAGGTTAGGTATTTTGTCATATACCTACTACAAATCTCCATACAATATGTCCGTACATTGGGAGTGCTCATTAATCGGATCCAAACCCCAAAAACCGGATCGGGTTATCAAGCCCATAGCGTTACTAATAGTATGAGCGTCTACCATCATAGGTAGTTGGATGGCTCCGATTGGGGACTTATGACGAAGCTACGCAAGCAAACAAAGTCTTACATACGGGTCCAAGTATACAAGAAAAAACCTACTTGTTTGGTTTTATAAAACTAGCATGCATCTCCTCGTGGGTTTAAGAAAAATATTGAAAAACGAGGCTAAGAACTCACGTGAGTAGAAGAAAAATGTCGATCAAGATTTCATGAGAAAAAGGGAGCCTGAAGTCAACTATGACCTATTTACTAGTAATAATATATTATTAATATTTCAATTTTAATAATTATAAAACTTATTGTAATTATATTATATGCATGAAATTTGTACATTAGGAATCCATGTGATCTTCTTCACTTATTATCTCTATTGGTTGCTTATTTTCTAAAAATTTCGTCGATTTACTAGCAACTAGTTACCGCTTAACGACTTGCCAAACAACCTCAACACTTGCTTATACTTCATCTCCAGGTTCCTATGTATGTTGACTTACTACTATGTTTGCTCCAAAGCTCCTAAGTAAATTTTACCCTTCGTTAACTCTAGCTTAGCGTAACTAACACAAAAACATGGCCTACTGGAAGTTATCAAAAATTGGGCATCAGCAGGAACCCTAAAAAATATTTATAAAAATCTGAAAAATAATACAGAAGGTCACACCTCTGTACAATCTTAGATTAATTTCGTCCAAAATATAAGTTTTGACCCGCCTGCTCACAGTATCTTTACTCAATCGGACATTTGGCCAGCCTACACAGTTTTAGCACTTTATTCTTGTACAAAGTTTTGACTAACTTTTAACCTTAAAAATCGATGAGGCTAGTTCGATGAAAGTAGTCGAAAGTATATAAATTTACGGGTCCTGAAAACACGAAAATCTTTTGACACGGACCAAATTATAAACATCGCCAAAGTTAAACCCATTCGATATAAAAAACGGCCATTTTTAAAATTTGCCGAAACTATTATCTAACTTAAAGTCGGCTATACTTTTCGTTTTTAGAGTTAGGAAGCTCTAATTTATACCAAAAAGTCTATTGGGAACGACTCTACAATTCTAAAACTAAAATCCCAGATTTACAACAACTAAATCAGCCGTTTTATCCTAAACTTTCTGCCCTAATTAAGGGTTATAAAATCCTTTCAAACCTTCAATATTTTGCACCAATTTCATATCTAACAACCTCAAACTAACCTATATTATCTTCTAATCATATTTAACCATCCACAATCATCACCAACCCCAAAAACATCACATGCATACTTATCCATGGATTCCTAATTGACCAAAATTAACATGCATGTATATGAATAATTGAAATCAAAAATATAATAGAAGGAAAATAGCTTACAATGCAATATGTTTCAAGATGAATCAAAAACAATATACCCTTAGGGGTTTATGTGCTTGGCCGAACACAAGGAGACCAACCCGAAAATTCTGAAGGAATGTACATATAAATAATATATGTCTGGTCTCGGTTTGAGCCTATGGAGATGCACACGTAATTCGTTGGTAATAGTTAAGTAAATATATTAGAATATAATTAATTAAATGTTAAACAATAAGGACTTTAAAAAAATCAGGAAAAGGACAGTGGGCCTTGGCCCCTCCCTTTTGCTCTACGGCCGAATAACCCAACCCAAGGGAGGTGGCTTTTGCTTGTTTGTACCAAGTATTGAGATGGGTATAAATAGTGATTAAGGTTTATTAGTTGGAGATTCCCTAAATCTCTCTTTCTTTTTCCTCTGTGACTTGATCGACCGAAACCCATATATAGGGGTGTTCGTTTTTGCTTTGTTCGACGGCAAGGAAACAAGAAACATAGTTTCTTGTGTTGATTTTGATTAAGGTTTTCTAAGGCTGATTGTTAACACTTATTAGTACTAGCATACTCTATGTTAGAACGTTTGTGTACAAATCGTAGAGAGGATCATACATTTGATCTTATTGTTTCTTGATTAATATTGCTAAAAGGTACACGTTTCTTTTACTTTCTTTGTTAGTTAATTATATGACTATATGAAGATCATATGTGTTTATATTCCGTGGTACTCGTATTTATTAATAAGTTAATAAGGTCTTTATGTCTACTACTTCCAAAGTGGCGTCAAGAAGCGGTCATATAAAATCTATAAAGTTACATAACTTGTTATCAAGAACGTAAAAAATTGCTAGGTTTTGATTGTTGTCTTAATTTTTTATTTGATGATCTTGTGTTCATAAACTAAATGGGTTAATAAACTTAATTAGACAAAAACCCTAAGAGTAGGCAATTTTATTTGATGGATATTGTAGTTTATTGTTATATACTCAGTATGTATTAATTGTTTATATGAATCTTCTGCTTATTAAATGTTAATATGATTAGATCCATTGTGAATCTTGCAAGTTTACCATGGATATGACTATGATATATGATAATGATTGTAAATAATGGTTAAGTGTTAATACATGATAATTGATGCTAAAAATCGGATTCTTTATGTGTATTAGTTGAATTTTTACGTTTTTCATAGTGTATGACACCTATTAGTGAAAAAAATCATAATAACTTAAATTTGAATTTTTGTGTGTGGATCCCACGACTCTTAGATCTACAACTTTGTAGTTTTGAGCTAAGGCTCGAGAAGATTCTAGCTATACTCTTACGTGACCTGAAGTGAATTTAAATTGTTTGACAGTTTTATGCTATGTGTCTTTAATTTAATTTAAATCACATAGATTTTAGGTTATCATCAATTGGTTATGCATGTGGTATGTGATTAATGTGTTAATTAGATATATGTTTTAGTTGTTTATGTTTATTTGTTTGCTTTTGATAAATTGTTATGTATTGGACATCAAAGCAAAGGGTTTTTTGAAAAACAAATATAAACATGACTAATGATTATCGAAATAAGATTTATTATGGACTATATAATGCAAAAAGTCAAAAAGTAGATTCGGCTTTCATCGATATAAAAAATCTTCATGTCTAGACTAGCCATTTATAGTCATAATGTGTTTTTAAATTATTGCTTTTTATAAAAATTCATGATACAAAGATGTTGCATGCTCTTTGTACATGGTTTTGACACTCAAAATTTATACCCTTTAAAACCTAAGTCTTTTTGCCATCCAACTAGAAAAAACACTTGCACTTACTCTTCCATGATTAGTGAGACTTATTCATGGTTTTGTAACCCAAGGTGATATAATACACTTATTAGTGAGACGTTAAGTGCTATACAATCACAGTTTTTGTTGGACCGACTTAATCAAGTTAAGATAGGTGAGACCTTAACTCGTGGCATATGATGGGATAAACATGCTCACTTTTTCACGTTTGAATGTTCACATGTGATGTACATAAAGTAGAGTCCCATAATGTAGGAGTTGTATTGGATGCAATTATTAAACGTTAATTACCCCTTGAATTACCATCATCACTAGCAGATCAACTGATGCGGTGATGTCAATGTGGATCCTAGCTTTATCGAAAATTAATTGTTTATTTTAAGCATGGGTATCTTTAATTTTCTTAAAGAAAGTTTATCGTAAAATACTAAAATTGAATTTTGCGATCTATTAATAGTATTTATGCAACGATAAAACCGTAAACAATGGTTTGTTTCTTTTTGAAGAAGTCAAACGAGACTCCTTTCCTTGTGAAAGACATGAGATCATTCCTATATTTGTCTTGCTCCGAAAAAGTTATAATAGGAACGTAGGAATTGTCCTAATGTAATCAAACTCATAGAATACTTAAATGTTAAGTAGATTGCATGACTTATATTTTCATATATATTTCATCACCCTTATTCGGTGGTGAGTACTTTGAAACACATAAGACATTCGAATAACTATAGAATATGTTCTTAAAGCTATCAAATGATAACATCTTAATGTAAGATGCTTTATGAGTTCTTGATTAGGAAATACCAATGCTACCGCATAGTGGTAAAGCAACCCCAAATATAATGTTATATGTGTTTGCCATAATCAAAACTAAGGAGGAAATTGCATGCCCACGTTTTCAGTTAATAAAATAGCACTGAGGATTAGTCCCTCATCTACATAGTAGAACTTTTGAAATCCAAGTAATTGTTACTAATCAAGATTTCAAAGAAAGTTGGAAAATAAATAGATCACTATTTGTTTTCACTGGTTATGGAACACTTGCAATGTTGTCAAATCCAGTGGTAGCATCGTGACTTATTTCTGAACAAGACATTAATGTAATATTGTCTAATTCAGTGGGAGCTACAAGGTTTATTATCTTGGTAGTAACCTCAGAATTATATCATCGATTGTCTTTATGAATAATATATAATTTGAAACTATGACATCAAGTTGTAAAGATAGTCATGCACTATTTCTTATTAAACAACATGGTTCTATATCTACTTGTAACGCTAGTATCTGTGACACTATCATATTGTCCATATAAACAAACGAATGTCGTGTTGTTTAACTACATGTATGATGTTGTGCCATGCACAAGTGGGAGAAATCTTTATTGTGTGCAAGGTACAACATGATTAAAGGTAATATGATTAAAGGTTCTCTTAACCGTAAGGTAAGAAACATATGTCAAGATATGAAATAAAGACTACTTCAAGTAAAATGTTTTATGTTGTTTTTGGAATGTCCAATTATTATGACGTAATCTCGATTTAAACGGTTCTTCAGTAAAAAGGTTTATATGCTCTTGGAATGTCCCAAATAATGAAGTAATCTTGTTTAACTTGAAATTACTATTGAAGCTAAGAGTTGGCGTTCAGAATTACTTTAGTTAAAAATGTTTATGTTTATTGTAAATTAATAAACATGAAGTCCTATAAATTGTTGAAAGACTTATATCATAAAGTAAGTTATATGTCTGGCTATGACATGACAAAAGTCTGAATTGTTCAAAGGCAAATATATGTATAGTTAAACATCGTTATATCTCTTGAAAAGTTATTTACATTAGAGTTCTTGAACCAGTTAAAGCCATTAATTATGCATGAAAAAATGTTTTTTTTATATTACTATATATTCAATTTGCGTATGACACAATTGATTAGTATGTTAACCTAAAGGAATATTAAGTTATTTAAAAGATTGTG
Source organism: Tanacetum coccineum (assembly GCA_026074375.1). Taxonomy (NCBI): domain Eukaryota; kingdom Viridiplantae; phylum Streptophyta; class Magnoliopsida; order Asterales; family Asteraceae; genus Tanacetum; species Tanacetum coccineum. Next base: position 36,666 of record BQNB010039016.1, on the reverse strand, counting down.
ATAAGTCTCACAATAAAAATTAATATAGTATACCACATTTTCAGGGTATGTCTGAGTTTTGAATCAAAATTCTTTGGAATTAATTGATATGATAACTTAAATATTTTACCTTCAAATCTTGTCAAGGTTTGAAAATTGAGTTATGTCTTATTATACTCAATAAACTTCACCATAAAGGTTAATAAAAACATTCATCTTTATGCGAATGTGATAACTCACATTAAGTCTTAAGAAATTAAAGTTCTAAATTTGTTAAAAGCCTTATGAAGAATGACATTAACAAACTAAACTCAGGAACTGTCAATGTATCTTGTAATGTTCCTCTACATACTAAGTAATTATAGAAGAGTCTAAAATTACAAAAAGCAAGTGGGAGCATTTAGATCTTAAAAGGATAAAAAATACAAAATACATAACCTTCTTAAACACATAGTGAATATCATATCGAGGCTTTAAATGTTAAACCTCATATGATTTAATACATGTTCATAGATCGCAAGGGGAAATTATAACACCTCAAATAACTTGATTGATAATGTTATACTAAACATTGAGGAATATGAGTCAAGGGATCATGGTGAACCTATTAAAGATCGCAGTATTGAATTTAAATTCGGTTTCTTGGTGTAACATTAATATACATTTGTTGAATTTTGAATTTGACAAGGTCTCAAGCTAATGTTAGTTGCTATACAAGTTAATCCATTTTTTGAAATGTGATTGATCTTGACTTTATACGTTTAGACTGTGAAGTTATAATGAGTATTCTCAAAGAGAAAGAAGACCTAGTGTAATGTTCTAGGTATCAAATCATATGGAAAATGTTTGTATACATATTTAATGCATGTTTAAGATATGGTGTGTAATCCATACTCAAAGCAATTGATTGTGATTTAAATATTCTTTAATGCACATTAAGTATATAAAGGATGGTTGATTGTCATACTAGAAGTGCATATAGATTGATAATATGGACAATTGAATTTAAAAACTCTTCCTTGAAATGGATTACTATTTCGAGGTACGGTTAGTAATCAAAGGAGTTTATGATTTATAAAATCTTTATGAAGTGTACAAATGGCAAGAATCCAAGTATGGATTATTGTAAGCATCTAGAAGGATAATCTTAAGTTTATTATTAAATCATTTACTTGATTTGAATTTAATTATAATTAAGATAAATCCTGAGTATTTCTAAAAGCTAGTGGGAGTATTATGTTCAGGTTTCCTTTACCTGAAAGAATTTAAGAAATTTTTTTTGTATTTGTAACAAAAAACCTTGATATAATATGTTATAGTATGATACATATGCGGTGAATTAAATCTAACACAATTTGACATACCATTTAGAAAGTCTTAATGGATGCATATCTTTTGATAAGATAGAACATGAATGAAATCTTAAGTCAGACTAAAAGATTCATTATGTATATTGTGTATGGAATAGTCTGTTATCATGCAGAATGCAAAGAAAGAAATGATTTGACAACATTGGTATTTAATCAAAAGTTATTAGATAATCATTGAATTGAATATATTAATAAAATATGTTTGGTTATGGAAATCTTTTTAGATTATGGATTTGTCCATAGTGATGAAAATCTAAGAATATATATTGCAACAATTTATTGTGCTATAAGAATACAATGTATCTTGTAGTTCATGAGAGGTGCCAAACATTATTAGAGAATATTCAATGGTTAAGGATTTTAAAAGCATGGGGTTGGTTTTGTATACTACGGATGCTAATCAAATGAGATGCACTTATACTAGTCATGGTTGATTGCCACTTTTTAAAGATGACCATGTAAACTAGTTGTGCTCAAATGAGAGCATAAGTTTGCATTTATAATTAAAGAATATGAATGCTTTACACTTTTGGAAGCTGTGAAGATGATGGTTGTCAATAGTTGATGTACACTCCTTAGTAAGATATAGTGTGTAAAGATATTAGATATATACTAACAAAACATTCATCATAAAATATTTCAAGAACTTCATTATTGAATTCTTGAAATACGTATTCTTTCAAAATTTCGAAAAGATCAAAACTAGTTATGGAAATCTATGCCTGTCAAACAAGTACGTTAGTCGTCTTGAGGCATGATTCGTCAACTAGGAATTATCATGCATTTGATCTATTTAGTATTTAGATAAAGGATATTGTTAAACAATGTTATTTTATTAATTGAAGTATTTGATATGATTCGTTTTCATTATAATCATTGGTCCTATTTTTGCATGTTTAATCCGTGAATAAATGTTATTCTAAATAGTCTATTGTCAATCAATTATATTGTAATATATTGATTTAAGATCATATTGAGTATTTGGTTATATTCAACAGATATTAAAGAACGGTTCTCCATCTCACACGATAATTCAATAGATTTGCATGTCGGACTTCTCCAACACAAGTCACTCACTTTATGGATCGTCGTCATCAAGTGAAACTTGTAAATGATTTACGTTACTAAATCCTTAGACTTGAGATACAAGTTAGTTTTATGTATGTGGATGGTACTTTTTGATATACTTCTAACACTACCCGTAACAAGGTAGCCATAAAGACTATATTCATGAGTATTCTGAAATATATGATAAGATACTTGTAGTCAAGATAGAATTTGTTCGTTCAACAGGATTGAAATAATAATGCTACTGGCCCCTCGTGTAATTAATCAAATGTGTGTCTGGCCAGACAAAATGGTAATCTGGGATGTGTCCGATTAGATGGTAATCTTGATTTAATTGTGTATCCACGAAACAGAATCGTTAAAGTAGAATGACTACGATCCATATCTATTTTAACATGGCATTTGTTAAACAAAGGGATTGTAAATGATTAATCATTTAAATGTATTTTGGGAAACTACACTCAAAGGTTTCCGGGAGCATTGGCTAGAATTGTGGTGGAGCGGCGGGGGCTCGTGTTGCTAGACGCTTAACCAATATTATTATATTATATTCTTCTACATGTCCAAGTGCGAGCCTGAAGGAATGTACATATAAATTAATATATGTCTGGTCTCGGTTTGAGCCCTATGGGATGAACGTAATTCATTGGTAATAGTTAATATAAATATATTGGATATAATTAATTAAATGTTAAACAATAAGGACTTTAAAGGAAAATTAAGAAAAAGGAAAGTAGGCTTTGCCCCTTCCCTTTTGCTCTAACCGGCCGAATAAACCCAACCCAAAGGAGGTGGGCTTTTGCTTGTTGACCAAGTATTGAGAAGGTTATAAATAGAGTTAGATTCCATTAGTGGAGATATCCTAAATCTCTCTGTTCTTTCCTCCTTTTGCTTGATCGACCGAAACCCATATATAGGGGTGTTTCGGTTTTGCTTTGTTCGACGGCAAGGAAACAAGAAACATAGTTTCTTGTGTTGATTTGATTCAAGGTTTTCCAAAGGTGGATTGCTTTTTTCTTTAACATCTTCAGTACTAGCATACTTATTGCTAAGAAACGGGGTTATTGTAACAAATCCGTAGAGAGATCATACTTTGATCTTTATTGTTTCTTATGAAGAATTGCTAAAAGGTACACGTTTTCTTTTACTTTCTTGTTATGTTAATTATATGACTATATGAAGATCATACGTGTTTATATTCCGCTGCGTACTCGTATTTATTAATAGTTAATATGGTCTTTATGTCTACTAATTTCCAACAATTTCAAATTTTATTCACCCAAATCTTGCACAAAGCTTCATTGTTTAATCCTTGCACTAATCTAACACTTCAATCTAATTAAAACCCTATAATACAAAATCTTGAAATATTAAAGATTTTACAAAACTCTTGCATGTTAAATTTTTTTGTAGAGGAGGATTAAGGATAAATTTAGGAATGATTTGGTATATAATAGAAGTGTTTTAGATGAGAATTGAAGGTGCAAATTGTGGTTCTTGGTGGTGTTGGCTCAAACAGGAGAGAAAAAGGAGGAGAGAGAACACAAAAACCCAAAAAAGGGTTTGGCGGTCTGCTTGGTGGCGTGGTTGAAGGCGGAATCAGTACGCGGATAGGGATCAAAAAAAACCAAAACCAACAGATTTTTTTTTGTTGTTGAATCGTTATAATTTATGGAGGTGTGTGTTTCGGTTGATATATAAAGGAAAATAGGGGTGTTTGTTGTTGATTATATAAAAAAAGGGAGATTGGGCTGGGTTGGATTTATAAAAATAAGGGAAGGTTTATAAAAAAAGAAGAGTGGGCTTGTAAAAAAATATGGGTTATGTGTTTGGATTGTGTGGGCTGCCGATTATAAGAAGAAAAAGGGGAAGGGGCTTCGGCCCAATTTTTTTTTTGTTAAACGTTTTATATCTTTTGAATCTCGACCCTAAAAATTAACTCGACTCGCTAATTTTTATAAAAACATAAAAAAATTTAAATTTGGTTCGGCCTGACACGAATGAAATATATTTAAATAATAAATAAATGCAAAATATATTAAATAAAAACTTAAAATTTTCACAATAAAAATTACGGTATCGTTGGATTTTTCGTCCGGTAACAATTAACTAAAAATATAAAATTCGCGAAAAATATAATGCGATTTTAAATGAAAACCGACTAAATTAGATAAATGAATTATTTAGAATTTAAGGAAATATTATAAATTCGGAAAAAGTAGTGACCTTAAATACGGGGTTTTACAACAATGTGGTTTATATAGTGTGACTGGTAGCCCTATTTATTATTTTAAATCAATCACATTGAGGTTGTCAAGAGTATTTAAAGCAAACGTTTAATGTTTAGATCGTCTAGATGTTGTACTAACATATTTTGCAACATTAAAAATGAAATACATTACAACATTTGTACCATATAATAAATAATTATCAACAAACCAACAGAAATCATAAAAACATACAAATATAAAAACCAAACGAGTTAAGCCAACTATTTGAACCATGAGTGTTTAGATCATCTAGATGTTGCGATGCATTTTCTTGAGAATCGTTTTGTTCATACATCTGACCCGATTGTGTATGATTTCCATCGTATAGCTGTGATGTGTTTGTGTTATGTTGATCGTATGGCTGCGATGGGTATGTGGTTTAACCGTATGGCTGTGAGGAGTATTGGTTATAACTCTGGAAAGTGTTGTCATATTGTTGGTTTGGGTTGTAGAATGATGGTTGTTCATTTCTTGGAATTTCTTGATCATGTTGTCGACGTGTGTGTACAGGCGGCTCAGCGACAAATGGTTTATTGCACTGATCACGTCTGTGTCCCGCTTGACTGCATCTGCTACAACGTATGACGCTTGGCTCCTCACCTTGTGATTGTATTCGGTTTGTATTTTTTGGACGACCGAGTTGTGGGTTGTCCATTCTAGGAGGTATAGCTTTCTGAATATGGTGCGGAAATTCCCATTCTTGCATATTTTCAAGAAAATGAATTGATTCAACGTAAGTGCCTTGATATTTTTCTTTTTTAAACCAATCTACTACAAATTGGACACAATCCGTCAAACCCAAATACCTTGTTACAGCTAAAACGTGACCACAAGGTATCCCGAAAAGATGCCATTTACGACATTCACAAGTGCCTGTCTTAAAGTCGACTTCACGATTATATCGATCGTCTAAAACTTGGTATTGATAATGATTAACACTGTAAACATGCCATGTGGCGCTTTTCATCCTTTTTTATGCACTTTGTTTGCTACCCAATCTGTTATTTCATACGTCATATTTGCTACATTTAAACATAAACAAAAATCAATTTAGTGGTTCATATTATACAAAAATTTGATGAAAGGATTATGTTTTGAAATACCTGCATGTTCTCGACGTTTAAAGTACCATTCTTGCACCATTGCACGATACGTCTCGGCTAACTTTAACACCGGTAGCTTTCTATATAGTACAGTACAAGCATTAACAGACTCCACACTATTCGATGTCATATAATTGTAACGTACTAGTGGTCAATGCGCTCTTGACCAACTTCACAAAGCTTGTGGTACGCATCAGGCTGAACATCTTGTAGATTGCTCATTTCAGTTAAAAATTCTTCTGTTGTATATGCCTTGCATATTTTCTAGAATAGACCTTTCATTTTTTTTCCTTTTTAAAGACAATATACAGCATGAAAGGCTAATGGGAATTCATTTTGCCTTGCATATTTTCTAGAATAGACCTTTCATTTTTTTTCCTTTTCAAAGATAGGTTCATTATTAGATGAAGACAATATACAGCATAAAAGGCTAATGGGAATTTTTTCCCTTTGTATATACCAAAAGCCAATTGGCACAAATTAGATTGTTCCATCCATGCCCATAGCTACAAAGATTTGTCCATTGAGCGATAGAAAACCCTTTAAATGCGAGACGCCAATTACGGCGTGAGCTCCCACCTCAAAAAAAAATCGATTATAAGCAAAGGGTGTAGATAATCAAGGAACGTACGAATCTGAATTAAAACATTATAAATATACTATAATGACGTACTAGTATATTATTATTCAAAAAATCTTAGCATGACTTACCGAAGCACTAATGGCAATGAATAACATCTCGAAAACTCCTTTTTTGTTTGTTTTGATATGTGTGACCGTCCCTTGGTTTTTTTTTCTAGGTTGTGACAATAATACGGTAGCATTTCAAAAGATTCATATGGTGAACCCCTAATTTGTTGTATCCCATAATCCTTTCCTCTCTATGCTTGTTGGTAAGATATATTTATTTTATATTCTGCATTGGTATATTGGCATGTAGAGGTCTATCTCTCGTATCAAGTCCTCTTCACGCCATAAAGTCACAATCCCAAATCTAGTCTTCCGCTGCAGTGAAATTTGGGGGTGTGACATAGGATATGTTTGAGTTTTGGACACATGTGAACATCATTAAGATATGTAACGTAGAATTTATCTGTATTATCCCAAAGTCTCGCACGAAGCTTCCAAGCACATTCATTATAATGATAGCATTTTAATTCATACCTTCCCGGGGCTGACTTGTCTGATAAGAATTGGAAACCATCGTTTAAAGCTTTCATCCTAACAGCCAAGTCTAAAGCTTCCTTATTGTTAAAAATATTGTTTTGTTTAACTTCTGATTGTTTATTATAATGCTTTGAAGTAATAGGTTTTGACTAGTAAACTGGTGTTTCTGGAATGTCAGGCTTAAATTTAATGAAATTCTTCCATTTATGGTAAATTGGTTGTGGGTTTTCATCTACACCATCATCAGAATCTTTTTTTTTCATCTTCATTTTCGTCGTTTGATCCGAACGCAAATGAGGATACTGGTTTTGTGAAATGGGCCTCATTTTTATATCCGGATTCATTCATTTGTAAATTAGTAGGCTTAAAATTCAAAGATAAAGCATTGTTGAAAAAAGCCGTACTAGTATTATTATTATTAAATATAGACGGGCTGTTGTTTTCGACAGTTGGTGGTTCCAAAAAAATAAAAACATGTTTTTTTGATCGTTTGCCCCTAAATTTGTAGTTTCGTCTATTGATTTATGCTGAGAAACATACAAATGTGCTAATTGATATGTGGAACTACAAGCACAATCAACAAAGAATCGTACCTCAGCATCGTCTGTGATATCAAAAGTATAGTCAAATGACGAGAGCTTAACCGATAAAATTTAATCGATAATTTGCTTCCAAATTAAAAATTTTCATTATCATTTTATGTAACCTTGAGTACGTCAAATCTTCAAACATAATGGAACCTCGTTGCGTTTCATTATAATGAATTATACATTTGAATTTTCTTATATTTGACTTTATTTTTTTAAGATTTAGTTTAGACTGTGTTAGGTTAATGTTGGTAAACTAATATTTATAGTAATTGAATATTCATACTATACAGTAAATGAATAGTCAAAATCATGTCATAAATCGCGTATATTATAAAGTGATATTATATATGTCATTGAATAGTCAAGTCAATTTTTATAAACAGTGAATGAATAGTGAAAATCATGTCATAAATCGCATATATTTAAAGTGATGTTATATGTCATTGTCTAGTCACGTCAATGTTTATAAATAGTAAATGAATAGTCAAAATCATGTCTCAAACAATGATATCTTTGTCAGAATATAAAATATATATATTCTTACCTCATCATAGCATGGAGGGGAAAAGGATTTTGATATACATCAAAACTATTGGGGTTCATCGTTTATTGAAGATTTTGAAAACCACGCTTACCGTATTATTGTTATAACCTAGAAACAAAAAAAAACCAAAGAAGGAAAGTCACACGTATCAAAACAGACGAAAAAGGAGTTTTCAAGATGTTATTCATTGCCATTGGTACGTCGGTAAGTCATGATCATCTTTTTTGAATAATTAAATAATAGTAGGTTGCCATACTATATTTATAACTTTTTATTTCAGATTCGTATGTTCGTGAATTATCTATGCCCGTTGCTTATAATAGATGCGACACACTTAAAGGGTCAATACAAGGGAACAAATCTGGTAGCTGTGGGCATGGATGAAAACAACCAGATTGTGCCAATTTCTTTTGGTTTATGTAAAGGGGAAACATGTCCATGTTGGTCATGCTGGATGTCCGTACTTAAAGAATGCATAGGTGATAGCCCCAATTTGCTATTCATATCTGACAGGCATGCTACTATAGCTTTGGTAGTACACAATGAGTTCCTTTTAGCCTTTCATGCTATATGTTGTCATCATCTAATGATGAACCTATCTTTGAAAAGGAAAAAAACGAGTGGTCTATTCTGGAAAATATGCAAGGCATATACACCAGAAGAATTTTCAACCAAAATAAGCAATCTACATGATGTACAGCCTGATGCGTACCACAAGCTTTGTGAAGCTCATCCTGAGAGATGGTTAAGAGCACATTGCCCACTAGTACGTTACAATAATATGACATCGAATAGTGTGGAGTCTGTTAATGCTTGTACTGTACTATATAGAAAGCTACCGGTGTTAAAGTTAGCCGAGACGTATCATGCAATGGTGTAAGAATGGTACTTTAAACGTTGAGAACTCACAGGTATTTCAAAGCATAATCCTTGCATCAAAGTTTTGTATAATATGAACCACTAAATTGATTTTTGTTTATGTTTAAATGTAGCAAATATGACGTATGAAATAACTGATTGGGTAGCAAACAAAGTGCATAAAAAAGGATAAAAAGCGCCACATGGCATGTTTACGGTGTTAATCATTATCAATACCAAGTTTTAGATGGGCGATATAATCGTGAAGTCGACTTTAAGACAGGCACATGTCAATGTCGTAAATGGCAGCTTTTCGAGATACCTTGTGGTAACGTTTTAGCTATAACAAGGTATTTGGTTTTGACGGATTGTGTCTAATTTGTAGCAGATCGGTTTAAAAAGGAAAAATATCAAGGCACTTACGCTGAATCAATTCATTTTCTTGGAAATATGCAAGAATGAGAATTTTCGCACCATATTCAGAAAGCTATACCTCCTAGAATAGACAACCCACAGCCCAGTCATCCAAATAATACAAACCAAATACAATCACAAGGTGAGGAGCCAAGAGTCATACGTTGTACCAGATGCAGTCAAGCGGGACACATGTGTGATCAGTGTAATAAACCATTTGTCGATGAGCCGCCTGTACACACACGTCGACAACATGATCAAGAAATTCCAAGAAATGAACAACCATCATTCTACAACCCAAACCAACAATATGACAACACTTTCCAGAGTTATAACCAATACTCATCACAGCCATACGGTCAAACCACATACCCATCGCAGCCATACGATCAACATAACACAAACACATCTCATCCATACGATGGAAATCACACACAATCGGCTCAGATGTATGAACAATACGATTCTCAAGAAAATGCATTGCAACATCTAGATGATCTAAACACTCATGGTTCAAATAATTGGCTTAACTCGTTTGGTTTTTATATTTGTATGTTTTTATGATTTCTGTTGGTTTGTTGATAATTATTTATTATATGGTATAAATGTTGTAATGCATTTCATTTTCAATGTTGCAAAATATGTTAGTACAACATCTAGATGATCTAAACATTAAATGTTTGCTTTAAATACTCTCGACAACCTCAATGTGATTGATTCAAAATAATAAATAGGGCTACCGGTCACACTATATAAACTACATTGTTGTAAAACCCCGTATTTAAGGTCACTACTTTTTCCGAATTTATAATATTTCCTTAAATTCTAAATAATTCATTTATCTAATTTAGTCGGTTTTCATTTAAAATCGTCATTTAAATTTTTTCGCGAATTTTATATTTTATTTTTAATTGTTACCGATCGAAAAATCAACGGATCCCGTATTTTTAATTGTGAAAATTTTAAGTTTTTATTTAATATATTTTGCATTTATTTATTATTTAAATATATTTCATTCGTGTCAGGCCGAACCAAATTTAAATTTTTTTATGTTTTTATAAAAATTAGCGAGTCGAGTTAATTTTTAGGGTCGAGATTCAAAAGATATAAAACGTTTAACAAAAAAAAAATTGGGCCGAAGCCCCTTCCCCTTTTTCTTCTTATAATCGGCAGCCCACACAATCCAAACACATAACCCATATTTTTTTACAAGCCCACTCTTCTTTTTTTATAAACCTTCCCTTATTTTTATAAATCCAAGCCCAGCCCAATCTCCCTTTTTTTATATAATCGAACAAACAAACACCCCTATTTTCCCTTTATATATCACCGAAACACACACACTCCATAAATTATAACGATCAAACAAAAAAAAATCTGCTCTCTCCTCCTTTTTCTCTCCTGTTTGAGCCAACACCACCAAGAACCACAATTTGCACCTTCAATTCTCATCTAAAACACTTCTATTATATACCAAATCATTCCTAAATTTATCCTTAATCCTCCTCTACAAAAAAATTTAACATGCAAGAGTTTTGTAAAATCTTTAATATTTCAAGATTTTGTATTATAGGGTTTTAATTAGATTGAAGTGTTAGATTAGTGCAAGGATTAAACAATGAAGCTTTGTGCAAGATTTGGGTGAATAAAATTTGAATTTGTTGGAATTAGTAGACATAAAGACCATATTAACTATTAATAAATACGAGTACGCAGCGGAATATAAACACGTATGATCTTCATATAGTCATATAATTAACATAACAAGAAAGTAAAAGAAAACGTGTACCTTTTAGCAATTCTTCAATCAAGAAACAATAAAGATCAAAGTATGATCTCTCTACGGATTTGTATACAATACGTTCTTAGCAATAGAGTATGCTAGTACTAATAGTGTTAAACAATCACCTTTGGAAAACCTTGAATCAAATCAACACAAGAAACTATGTTTCTTGTTTCCTTGCCGTCGAACAAAGCAAAACCGAACACCCCTATAAATGGTTTCGGTCGATCAAGCACAAAGAGAAAGAAAGAGAGATTTAGGGTTTTTTAACTAATGAATCCCTAATCTCTATTTATAGCCTTTCTCCATACTTGGTTAACAAGCAAAAACCCACCTCCTTTGGGTTGGGTTATTCGGCCGACTAGAGCAAAGGGAAGGGGCATAGCCCACTTTCCTTTTTCCCCGATTTTCTTTAAAGTCCCTTATTATTTAACATTTAATTAATTATATCTCAATATATTTAATTAACTATTACCAACGAATTACGTGTGCATCTCCATAGGCTCAAACCGAGACCGGACATATATTATTTATATGTACATTCCTTCAGCTCCCACTTGGACATGTAGAATAATATAATATAATAACATTGGTTAGCGTCTAGCAACACGCCAATGCTCCCGGAAACCTTTGAGTGTAGTTTCCCAAAATACATTTAAATGATTAATCATTTACAATCCCTTTGTTTCACAAATGCCATGTCAAAATAGATATGGATCGTAGTCATTCTATTTTAACGATTCTGTTTCTCGTGTTACATAATTAAATCAAGATTACCAATCTAATCGGGACAAATCCAGATTACCATTGGGTCTGGCCAGACACACATCTGATTAATTAATCGAGGGGCCCAGTAGCATTATTATTTCAATCCAGTTGAATGAACAAATTCTATCTTGACTACAAGTATCTTATCATATATTTCAGAATACTCATGAATATAGTCTTTATGGCTACCTTGTTATGGGTAGTGTTAGAAGTATATCAAAAAGTACCATCCATATACATAAAACTAACTTGTATCTCAACCCTAAGGATTTAGTAATGTAAATCATTTACAACTTTCACTTGATGACGATCCATAAAGCGAGTGACTTGCATTGGAGAAGTCCGACATGCAAATCTATTAAATATCGTGTGAGATGGAGAACTGTTCTTTAAATATCCTAAGAATATAACCAAACACTCAAATATGTCTTAATTCAATTATATTCCCATATAATTGATCGACATAGACTATTTAGAATAACATTTATTCATGGATTAAACATGCAAAAATAGGACCAATGATTATAATGAAAACGAATCATATCAAATACTTCAATTCATAAAATAACATTGTTTAACAATATCCTTTATCCAAATACTAAATAGATCAAATGCATGATAATTCTAGTTGACGAATCATGCCTCAAGATACGACTATCGTACTTGTTGACAATGTAGGAAAGGGTTTAGAGATATAATTTGTGTCTTGTATTCCTCAAAACAATTGATACAATATATAGGAGTGTACGAACTATTCTAGAATACGGGCTTGAGCCCAATACATAATGACCATTAATTTTACTGACATAAAGAACCTTTGAATGACAAAAATAACTTTGACTAATCATATATAATTGACTTTGACTAATCATGGACTAACATGTAGGAAAGGGTTTAGAGATATAATTTGTGTCTTGTATTCCTCAAAACAATTGATACAATATATAGGAGTGTACGGACTATTCTAGAATACGGGCTTGAGCCCAATACATAATGACCATTAATTTTACTGACATAAATAACTTTGAATGACATAAATAACTTTGACTAATCATATATAATTGACTTTGACTAATCATGGACTAACATGTAGGAAAGGGTTTAGAGATATAATTTGTGTCTTGTATTCCTCAAAACAATTGATACAATATATGAGAGTGTACAGACTATTCTAGAATACAGTGCTTGAGCCCAATACATAATGACATTAATTTTACTGCTAATACTTGAAACCACTCATTAAATAACTTTGAATGGACATAAATAACTTTTGACTAATCCATACATAATTGACTTGACTAAATCATGTATGTTAGTCCATGATTAGTCAAAGTCAATTATATATGATTAGTCAAAGTTATTTATGTCTCAAAGTTTATTTATGTCAGTAAAATTAAGGTACTATATTGGCTCAGCCCGTATTCTAGACTAGTCCGTACACACACACACAATATATATCAATTTGTTTGAGTTAAATACAAACACAAATTATATCTCTAAACCCTTTCCTACATTGTTAGTCCATGATTAGTCAAAGTCAATTATATATGATTAGTCAAAGTTATTTATGTCAGTCAAATTAATGGTCATTATGTATTGGGCTCAAGCCCGTATTCTAGAATAGTCCGTACACTCCTATATATTGTATCAATTGTTTTGAGGAATACAAGACACAAATTATATCTCTAAACCCTTTCTTACAATGTTAGTCCATGATTAGTCAAAGTCAATTATATATTGATAGTCAAAGTTTAATAATGTCATTCAAGTTAAATTATGTCAAGTAAATTAATGCATTATTAATGGGCTCAAGCCCGTATTCTAGAATAGTCCGTACACTCCTATATATTGTATCAATTGTTTTGAGGAATACAAGACACAAATTATATCTCTAAACCCTTTCCTACAGACAAGGCTTAGATTTCATTAACTAGTTTTGATCTTTCGGAATTTTGAGAATACTTATTTCAAGAATTCAATAAGTGAAGTTCTTGAATATCTATGATGAATGTTTGTTCGTATATATCCAATATCTTGACACACTATATCTTATAAGGTGTGTGACATCAACTATTGACAACAATCATCTTTCACACCTTCCAAAGTGTAAAGCATTCTTATTCTTTAATGTATAATGCAACTATGCTCTCAGTTGAGCACAGCTAGTTCACATGGTCATCATCAAAAAAATGAAATCATACCATGACTAGTATTGAGTGTCATCTCAATTTGATTTAGCATCCGTGTACACAAAACAACCCCATGCTTTTAAAATCCATAAACAATGAATATTCTCTTAATAATGTTTGGCACCTCATGAACTACAAGTTCATTGGTTATTCTAATTGCACAATAAATTGTTGCAATATATATCCTTAGATTTTCATTACTATGGACAAATCCATAATCTAAGAAGATTTCCATAACCAAACATATTTTATTAATATATGCAATTCAATGATTATCTAATAACTTTTGATTAAATACCAATGTTGTCAAATCATCTTGCATTTTGCATGATACAACTACTTTCCTACATAATATGATGTACATAATGAATCCTTAGTCTAACCATAGATTTCATTCATGTTTTTCATCTATATCAAAAGATATGCCAACCATTGAGACTTTCTAAATGGTATGTCAAATTGTGTTAGATTTATATACCGCATATGTTCATAGCAATAAACATATTATTTCAAGGTTGTACATTCAATTTCTTAAAACTTTCAGGTGAAGGAAACCTGAACATAATACTTCCACTAGCTTTTAGAAATACTCAGGAGTTATCTTAACTATAATTAAATTCAAATCAAATAAATGATTTAATAATAAACTTAAGATTATCCTCCTAGATGCTTACAATAATCCATACTTGGATTCTTTCCATTTGTACACTTCATAAAGATTTTATAAATTCATAAAAACTCCTTTGATTACTAACTGTCCTTGCAATAGTAATCATTCAAGGAAGAGTTTAAATTATATTGCCATATTTCATCTATATGAACTCTAGTATGACAATTAACCAATCTTTTTATACGTAATGTGCTAGACGAATATTTAATCACAATCAATTGCTTGATATGATTAAAATCCTATCTTAATTAAAACATGGCATTAAAATATGTATACAAGCATTGTCCCATATGATTTGATACCAGAACATTACCACTTGGGTTTTTCTTCTCTTTGAGGAAACTCGTATAACTTCACAGTCTAATTGTTTTAGTTAAAGATCAATCAAATTTCAAAATTGATTATCTTGTGGACAACATCTTAACATTCATAGCTTGAGTCTTTGTCAAACTCAAAATTCAACAATGCATATTAATGGTTACACCATGATACCGAATTCAAAATTCAATAATGCATCTTTAACAGGTTCACCATGATCCGTGACTCATATTCCTCAATGTTTGTATAACATTTATCAATCAAGTATTTGAGGTATCCTTGGCGGACTTGAACACTATTATACTGAGTTAGAGGTTTAACAGTAAAGCCTCGATATATATTCACTATGTGTAAAAGGTTATGTATTTTTTATTTAATCCTTTAGATCTTAAAACGCTCTCACTTGCTTTTGTAATTTTAGACACTTCTATAATTACTTAGCATGTAGAGGGACATTACAAGATACATTGACAGTTCCTGAGTTTAGTTTGTTAATATCATTCTTCATAAGACTTTTAACAAATTTAGAACTTCAATTTCTTAAGACTTAATGTGAGTCATCACATTCCATAATGATGGTGTCTTATTAACCTTCTAGGTTGGAGTTTTATTGAGTATATTCAAGACATACTCAATTTTCAAACCTTGACAGATTTTGGAGGTAAAATATTTAAGTTATCTATATCAAATAATTCTAAAGAATTTGATTCAAAACTCTAGACATACCATGAAAATGTGGTATTCTATGAGTAATTTTATTGTGAGACATTATCACAATCTTTTAAATAACTTAATATTCTTTAGGTTACATACTAATCAATTGTGTCATACCAAATTGAATATATAGTATTTAAAAAACCTATTTGCATGCAATAATGTATATGGCTTTAACTAGTTCAACAACTCTATCCATGTTAACTATACATTATTTTGCCTTTGAACAATTCAAGAAGTTTTGTTCATGTTATAGCCAGAAGATATAGCTTACCTTTAGTTATTAATCCTTTTACATATAACGGACTTATGTGTTTATTAATTTACAAAAAACATAAACATATTTAACTAAAGTAAATGCTGAACTCCAACCTTGGCTTCACAGTAATTTCAAGTTAAACAAAGATTACTTCATTATTGGGACATTCCAAGAGCACATAAACCTTTACTCGAAGCAGTCTTTACATCGAGATACTTCATATTTTGGACATTCAAAAGAAAAACTTATAAACATTTAGCTTCTAAGTAACGTCTTATTTCATTATCCTGACATATGATTTCTTACCTTACGGTTTAAGAGAACCTTTAATCAATTTCCTTAATCATATGTTTTTTGTCATGTGTTGTACTTTGCACACAATAAAGATTTCGTCCCACAATAGTCATGGCACAATATCATACATGTAGTTAAACACACGACTTCGTTGTTTATGTGGACAATATGATAGTGTCACAGATATTAGCGTTACAAGTAGTGATAGAGCCACTTTGTTTAATAAGAAATAGTGCACGACTATCCTTAAAACCATAAGTGTCTATAGTTAGAAAATTATGCATTATCTCAAGACATTCAAGAAATAATTTGGGTTACTACCAAGATAATAAACCTTGTAGCTCTTATGAATTTGACAACAGTACATTAATGTCTGTTCAGAAATAAACATGATGCTCCCACTGGATTTGACAACATTGCAAGTGTTCCATAACCAGCGAAAACAAATTTATTTTCCAACTTTCTTTGAAATCTTAATTAGTAGCAATGTACTTGGATTTCAAAATTTTCTACTATGTAGATGAGGGACTATCCATCAGTGCTATTTATTAACTTGAAAATTAGGCATGCAATTTCCTCCTTAATTTTGATTAAGACAAACAACTATATACATTATACTGGTTTGCCTTTACCACTTTTGCGGTAGTATTGGTATTTCCTAATCAAGAACTCATAAAGCATCTGACATTAAGATGTTATCATTTGATAGCTTTAAGAACATATTCTCTAGTTATCCAAATGTCTTATATGTTTCAAAGTACTCACCACCGAATAAGGGTGATGAAATATATATGAAAATATAAGTCATGCAATCTACTTAACATTTAAGTATTCTATGAGTTTGATTACATTAGGACAATTCCTACGTTCCTATTATAACTTTCCGGAGCAAGAAAAATATTAGGAATGAGTCTCCATGTTCCTTACAAGGAAAGGAGTCTCGGTTTGACTTCTTTGAAAAAGAAACAAACCATTGTTTACGGTTTTATCGTTGCATTAATACTATTAATAGAATCGCAAAATTCAATTTTAGTATTTTCGATAATACTTTCTTTAAAGAAAATTAAATACCCATGCTTATAAAATAAACAATTAATTTTCGATAAAGCTAGGATCCACCTTGACATAACCACCACCGCATCAGTTGATCTGCTAGTGATGATGGTAATTCAAGGGGTAATTAACGTTTAATAATTGCATCCAATGCAACTCCTACATTATGGGATTCTACTTTATGTACATCACATGTGAACATTCAAACGTGAAAAGTGAGCATGTTTATCCCATCATATGCCACGAGTTAAGGTCTCACCTATCTTAACTTGATTAAATCGGTCAAAAAAAAACTGTGATTGTATAGCACTTAACGTCTCATTAATAAGTGTATTATATCACCTTGGGTTACAAAACCATGAATAAGTCTCACTAATTATGGAAGAGTAAGTGCAAGTGTTTTTTCTAGTTGGATGGCAAAAAGACTTAGGTTTTAAAGGGTATAAATTTTGACGTGTCAAAACCATGTACAAAGAGCATGTAACATCTTTGTATCATGAATTTTATAAAAACTATAATTTAAAAAAAAAGCACATTATGAACTATAAATTGCTAGTCTAATCATGAAAGATTTTATATCGGATGTAAGCCGAATCCACTTTTGACTTTTTGCATTATATAGTCCATAATAAATCTTATTTCGATAATCATTAGTCATGTTTATATTTGTTTTTCGAAAAACCCTTTGCTTTGATGTACAATACATAACAATTTATCAAAAGCAAACAAATAAACATAAACAACTAAAACATATATCCAATTAACACATTAATCACATACCACATGCATAACCAATTGATGATAACCTAAAATCTATGTGATTTAAATTAAATTAAAGACACATAGCATAAAACTGTCAAAACAATTTAAATTCACTTCAGGTCACGTCAGAGTATAGCTAGAGTCTTCTCGAGCCTTAGCTCTACGAGTCGTGGAGCACCCACAAAAATTTCAAATTTGAATTTATTATGAATTTTTTTACTAACAGGTGTCATACAACTTATGAAAAACGTAAAATTCAACTAATACACATCAAGATCCGATTTTTATCATCAATTATGCATGTTTAACACTTAACAATTATTATACATTCATATATCATATATCACATGTCATCATCCATGGTAAACTTGCAAGATTCACCATGGATCTCATCAAATTAACGTTTAATAAAGCGAGAAGATTCATATTAACAATTAATACATACCGATTATTAACAATTAAACTACGATATCCATCAAATAAAAATTGCATACATCTTAGGGTTTTGTCTAATTAATTTTATTAACCCTAATTAGGGTTTATGAACACAAGATCATCAAATAAAAAATTAAGACAACATCAAAACCTAGCAATTTTTAACGTTCTTGATAACAATTATGTAATTTATAGATCTATATGACCGGCTCTTGACGCCACTGTTGGAATTAGTAGACATAAAGACCATATTAACTATTAATAAATACGAGTACGCAGCGGAATATAAACACGTATGATCTTCATATAGTCATATAATTAACATAACTAGAAAGTAAAAAAAAACGTGTACCTTTTAGCAATTCTTCAATCAAGAAACAATAAAGATCAAAGTATGATCTCTCTACGGATTTGTACACAATACGTTCTTAGCAATAGAGTATGCTAGTACTAATAGTATTAAACAATCGCCTTTGAAAAACCTTGAATCAAATCAACACAAGAAACTATGTTTCTTGTTTCCTTGCCGTCGAACAAAGCAAAATCGAACACCCCTATAAATGGTTTCGGTCGATCAAGCACAAAGAGAAAGAAAGAGAGATTTAGGATTAGCTAACTAATGAATCCCTAATATCTATTTATAGCCTTTCTTAATACTTGGTTAACAAGCAAAAACCCACCTCCTTTGGGTTAGGTTATTCGGCCGGTTAGAGCAAAAGGGAAGGGGCATAGCCCACTTTCCTTTTTCCTGATTTTCCTTTAAAGTCCTTATTGTTTAACATTTAATTAATTATATCTCAATATATTTAATTAACTATTACCAACGAATTACGTGTGCATCTCTATAGGCTCAAAACGAGAGCGGACATATATTATTTATATGTATATTCCTTCAAACACTACTTACGTGCAAATGTCGGCATTGTGGTGCGCTATTTTAGGAAATTGAGCAGATTGTCAATGCTTTAAGTGCAGGCCGACCTGAATATCATAAGTGTTGTTACACGAGCAGTATCTCCCCAAGGGCTAAAAATTCTTATTACAGACCACACAAATGCGACACCCAACACCACTAAAAATATAGTATATGAAGATTTTTTAAGCAACACAAAAATTGAACAGGTTCATATTACATTCTCTGATTCATAAATAACAATGATAGTTTCATCTATATTTTTCACATATTGATGTTACATATGACACAAACCAAAACCTCAATGCCACTATCTGCATTATGTACCTAACTCACATAATTGATTACTTAAATTGCAGGAACTTCAAACTAACCGAAACGAACTGCCTTATGAACGCCCTGAGGTATATATTATGACCTAGCCTTTTGATTGGTTGTGGTTTTTTTGCATGCCATGTCACATGTTGACTAAGAGGCCTAGGTACATGGCTCAAGTCAAAGTGTCACATCACCACCACAACAGTATTCTATTTTTAACATTCATACATCAAAATGTCATCACTCATAAGCAAAAACACCCATTTTAAGACACTGCACAATTAAAACACAAACACAGCAAAAAAAAACACTCAATTATATTACTAACGGACACCACATGTAATTGGCTTGGGCTCTAACACCGATACCTTTGTGTGGCTCTAACACCGATACCTATGGGCACCACCATACTGAATCTTCTAATTCTTACATCGTCTCATATATAGTTAAAGATTGGCATGAGCACTTTGATAAAACTTGTTCGCCAAAATGGAAGATTAACTACTCAATGACTCAATTGTGCTATACTACACTTGTAAGTTGTATTATGGCTTCAATCGTGCTAATCAAGTATTAGGAAACACACGTTTGAAGATATAGACTTCGGTTCAAATAAACTCAAGTCGAAACTACACGATACATTTAGGACATGAACAATAAAAACCCAACACATGAATAGGGATTGGGTGCAGAAAGGTTCAATGAACACAAGTCAAACGAATGATAAAATATATAGCGTAAACAATGTCCAAAAAAAATTATTACTCTTAATGTTCAATGACAACTTGTTCCATCCAGGCTATGAAGGGA
Source organism: Tanacetum coccineum (assembly GCA_026074375.1). Classification (NCBI taxonomy): domain Eukaryota; kingdom Viridiplantae; phylum Streptophyta; class Magnoliopsida; order Asterales; family Asteraceae; genus Tanacetum; species Tanacetum coccineum. The sequence continues at coordinate 16,017 of BQNB010039016.1, read as the reverse complement.
ACAAATGATTGTGGTTCCATAAAGATCCTTGAAAGGTTGTTGGATGTTTTCGCCACTGATTATCTAATAGGTGCGTGTTTCAAGTGAATAGAACACTATCTTCCTGTTCTTGGAATGCAGTATTGGAAAGCAAATCTTATTCTCCATTTCTCGTGTTTTCGCTTCAATGCGGAGACATGTTGTATCACAAATATAAATCAAGTCATTGCTGCATATTAGATAAAAGTGTAGAAAGAAATCAAAACACCATAAATGTTTGCGTCGGATATGGCAAAAAAAATAGTGAAATAGACACCTTTTTAGTCTCAAATTTAGCATATTTTCCTTCTCTGATTTCGACAGTCTTGATCGGCAAAGAAACAATGTAAAGAACTCGGGCACACAAGATGAACTTTCATAGTCAACTTAAAAATAGTTGTGAAGCACATAATGCCACAATGAAAAAGTTTAAATCAAGAAATTAGATGCATGAATGTACACTTTAATTAATGGCCATAATGCATCAGATACAAATAAAGAAAATAGCCACACACACAAAAAAGATGAGCTTAAAAATTATAAGCCAGATCAAACAGGTTTATGTCAGTCCCTTCACATATCTATAAAATTAACTATAACCCAATGACTCAATTGTGCTACACCACACTTTCAAACATGCTAATCAAGTATTAGGGAACACAAGTTTGAAGAGATAGACTTTGGTTACAATAAATTCAAGTCAAAACTACAATCATTAATAACTAAAGCAATACAATTAGGACATGAATAATAAAACCCAACACATGATATGGGTGCAGAAAGATTGAGTGAGCACAAGTCAAACGAAATGAAAAAACATAAAGATGTAACACGTCCAACATGCCCCCCAACAAAACAATAGTTACGCCCAGCTTGGTTCAATCCAAGCATGACGGGACAAATGACGTGTAGTTCCAAAAAAATCCTTTTGTTGGATGTTTTCGCCATTGTATGTCTGATAGGTGCATGTTTCGAGTGAATAGAACATCATCTTCCTGTTCTTGGACTGCAGTATTGGAAAGCAAATCTTATTCTCCATTTCTCGTGTTTTGGCTTCAATGCATAGACATGTCATGTCACAAATATAAAGAATGTGATTTCCTAAACTATCTATTTTCTCCCATTCCTCTTTAGAAACATCCCACTTGAATACTTCAACACGTTCTCCAAATTTTCCCACAATGACTTTTAGAAGATCCTGACCGCATTTCATCAAATAATGTCGTGTTGGAGATGTGCAACAACTTATTGGGGCTCTAGCTTCAACAAATGTCGAGGAGGAATTTTCATCACCCAATCCTATAAAACCAATAAGTTTACCATCGCCATCCAAGGCATACAGATCTTCTCCAAAAAAAGTAGGAAAACGAATAGAATCTGGCTCAGCGCCGACATGAATTGTTCGCCACGATGATTCCCGAGCTAAATAGTGGACCGAGACAAGGCATTCATCAGCTATTGAAATTCCAGCAACCATACAATCCGGAGATGTAGGTGGTGCTGAAAAACACACAGCATAAAAACCATAAGTTGCTTCTGGAAGCTTGCGGAGATCACTGGTGAAGGGGTTGAAGAATACTAAACATTCAAAGTCATGGCTGAAACACAACAACCAACCAAACCTGGAACAAAAAACTTCTTGATTATCAAGCGATAAATGTAGTTTTTTCATAAAGTAGTTGTCACCCAACATCGGATCAGTAAAAGTGATAATCCCTTGATTTTCGTCTACCACCATTAACCAAGGTGAAACAGATGAATAAGTTTGCAATCTCGTTAAGTAAGTTTTGTTGCTCCATTGTATCAAAGGTGCTGCTACCTCACAACGTTTGCATGTAGCACGAAAATTCAGGTATTCCACACATACACAATGCTCCATAATCAACTTCAGAATATCAAACGGGAGATTGAGAAGGTTCCATTCATTGAGTCCAAGGTCATTGTCTGTAACTGCTTTTACCGCTATCTGTTTCTCTTCTTGATTACACTTGGCTCCTCCATGATCATCTGCTAACCTACACAACATATGGTTTTAAGAAATCATACTCTCGATACAATACACTTATCTCTGGATACAATACACTTATGTAAGCATATCTTAAAATGACAATTATACCCTTAAGCAAGGGTGGAGCCCAAAGTCTGCATGTGTGTTTCATTTGGTCAGAAAACACACTTATTCAAAACATATATACACTTATAAAAAGGTACTTTGTTAAATAAAGGTGTTAACCTATAATTCATATATTATAAAAACAAAGTGAGTACTCATGATGAGAACCATCATATCAAGACATGATGTGATTATATCAAAGTTGAGTCATTTGCTGACTACTGAAGTAATTATTTGGGTAAATATGATTCAATTTATGGAAATATAATTCTCAATGCGATAACAGTAACACAAAATCAAAAGAAAAAAAGCATACTTCGGCATTCCCATACAATATACAAAATTGGGAATGTTGCTTGTTGGCAGCACTAGTGAAGGCATATAAGATAGGGAGATGGTATTTTCTTTGAAATGGTATGAATACAAAATATTGTCCACTCCGTCACGAATGTGTATATAACCCCCTAGCTCCGAGGCAATCCCAGGTCTGTAATACACCAAGTTATTACGCCCAAGATCCACAAAAACTATAGCGTCTTCGAGGGCAAACAATCGTTCCCACAATCTCATACTCGTTAATATGTCGCCGAATCTGTCTACCATGTCATGCCAGCTCTTATAACTCATGTCCAAGCCTTTAAACCTCTCCATATCATTCGACTTTACACTAGTCATGTCCAATTTAAATACATAAACTGCTTGAAGTCTTTTCTCAAAAAAAGTTACCTTAATGCAGAATAATTCAGTACAATACCCTTTTATAAAAATAGCCAGGTCATCACAATGCTCCGTCGAATGACAGGGACATGCCCCTAAGAGCAAAAATTTTATTAAAACTTCTTTGTCTTTAACCAAGATGTCAAGTTGTATGATAAAACAACCAAAAGAACCTTCACGATTCAATGCATATAATTTACCATTACAGCAAGTTAAATTATGTATAGAATCACCATCTTCACCGGTTATTCTTTTGAGTTGGCTAGCGTATGACATCTCGATCCATCTTAACTTCTTTCTTTTACCCTCTAGACGAATAAAAACGAGGGTAGGCTTGTCGGTGCGAGTTAACAAGAGAACTGAACTTAGATCGTCAGGAGGGGCTGATAGACAACATTCTCGAATTGATTCTGAATCTCCATCTTTTAAAATCAAAGGGGGGAAATGAATCGTCTTAGAAGTGACTGGATTCCAAAGAGACCACGTTACATTTTGTAGATGGTCGGAAAGAATAACCCAGCCATGATAATATCCTCGAATACGTCTCCCAAGCAACTCAGGGATTTGACATCGATATTTAGTGAGCGGGTCATGTAGGGTGTAGAAGTATTGGTCTCCAGAATTATCTTCGTCGGGGCCCAAGTTTTGAGCAACAAACCACGGATGTTTTGCAGATAACGGCGGCAATTGGTGACATACTGAACCGCCATGTAAACTCTGCTTCTGCTCCATCTAAAATGTTCATAACAATATTTTCAGTGTTAAACTTTTATTACATTCAAAAGTGCCTAATTGGCCTTAAAAATAAGCAACAGCAGGTATCACTTTTGTTTCTGTGATTTATTAAACTTTTTTGCTTGCAAAAAACATCAAAAAGCCAACAAAACAACCCAAACAATCACTCGTAGAGGTTATTGCTGAATAAAAGATGGTAGAACGATATGAAATTCCAAACACCCCATACAAGTGTAAGTTACTCCTTTTAGTCATCATTAAACTATGTGAACCAGCCTTCTGAAAAAGGTTAGTAAACGTTGCTTACCCGGTTTCAACATTTTTAACCCGTAAACGAAATCATCCCAAAAAGACTAAAAATTAAGCAGATAAGAGTGATTGCTTATTGGGCATGAAAATAAGCAGACAAAACAGCCCAAAAGGTGATTGCTTTTAGGAAACAAAATTAGATATGCAATCTTTTAAACAGAATTAAATTCATACCTTACAGGACTAACGATTTTAGTTAACATGATTAAAGATGGAAACTTTCCAACACAAATCAAAATCATGGAGCTTTGACTTGTTGATTACATTAAAGTTTATATCTTTGAAACAATCAAAAGATAGAAGTTCATACCTCAAACCTCAAGAAACTTGAAAAAAACTTGAACTTGAACTTGGACTTATTAATGAAATCTGTACAATTAACAAGAATCAAAACTGAATCAATTTCAATTATAATTAAAGATACAAACTTAAAAACCCGAAATCAAAATCTTCAACTTGGACTTACTGATTACAATTACAATTACAATAATTAAAAAGGGGTTATTGGTTACACATGAAATCCCCTTATTAATTTATTTTAGTAGAATTGTGAATCCAAATCTTATCAAAGGAGTGAATGTGTTGTTCAACTGTTCCTATGTCATGTCACTATCTAGTTCCGTACTTTCAATGTACTTTCTTTTTCCTTTATGGTTTTTTATTAGGGAAAATTCCAACCCAAAACTCTCAAAAAATCTCTTTCAAAATGTCTTTCTAAAAACAGTCCAGTGCAACTTCACATTAGACAATACAGTTTTTGAGACAACCTATTGTATTTTTATGGACACTTTTGGAAAAATATTTTGTTTGAGATAAAATGGCATTTCATTTTTTTTTTTAGCTAAAAATGGAATTTTCCCTTTTTATTATTGGGTAGGTAATTAAGTCCCCTAAAATAATAGCAATACTTCTTCATGTTTATGGTTTTTTATTTTTTATTTTTTTTACTTTTTATATAATTTTGTTTTTGTTATAAACTGTAGAACTGAAAATGCGGAAATAAAATTATAAATTTTGACAAGTTAAAGGTATTAAGCAAACTAAAAAAACCAATGAGGGACAAAGGGAAGTGGATGTGGTACTTTTCACTACTTTATGTACGGGTGAGCAGAAACCGCACCGCAAACCGTAATATCGTAAAAAACCGAACAACAAAAATCACATCACGGCAAAAACCAGTGAATCGGTTTTATGAAAAAAGAAAAACCGCAAAACGTGATGCGGATGCGGTTTTACCTGTAAAACCGAACCACAGAAACCGCACCGCACATTTATTTTTTAAAAACGAAAAAAAAAAAAGCGGAAATTGATATTTTAAAATGGGGTTTGGGTAAATATTTTATACGGCTTCTACCACATATTATCATTAATATTCTTATAAGTTATAAGTGATGTATGTTTGCATTACATATAAATGTTGTTATAAACCGAAAAAACCAACATTGTAAACCAAAACCGCAAAAACCCACATTAATTATATAAGTTATAAGTAATGGTGCGGTGCGGTTAAAACACACAAAACCCACAAAAACAGCAAAACTGAAACCGCAAAATGTGGTGGGTTCGGTTTCTATTTTTATAGAAACCGCAAGTGCAGTTGCGGTTCGGTTTTAGTCAAAACCCGCACCACGCTCACCCCTAACTTTATGTTGGGTAGGAGGGTATTAATAACCGAATGAAAAGACAACTTTTTTTTCACCGTTTTCTACTCCGTATCTTTTGTCTTTTATAAGTTTGTTCTGTTTCATATTTTCAATTCTATAGTTTTATAGAAAAAACAAAAGTATTAAAAAAAAGTTAAATGTTGTTCATTTATCCATACAGGGGGTATCAAGGGGTTAGGGGGGGTGGTGGGTGATCAAAAAAAGCCGACCTGAACCCGACCCGACCTATTCGGGTCGGGTCACTCGGGTCAAAAATCTTATTCGGGTCAACCCGACTAACCCGAGCTCTAAATAGGGTCAGGTATCGGGTTGAAATATTTTGGCTAACTCGGGTTCGGGTCAACCCGATTGACCCGAATATAGATTTTTTTTATTTTTTTAATATAAATTTAAAAAATTTCTATTAAAAAGATTTTTTTTTGTCATTTTACTCAAATTATGGTTGACGCGACCGAGTTTGACCGACGATTTGACCCGTACCCGGTAACCGATGTTCAAAAAGGTCGGGTTTCGTATTGTTCGGGTATGATTTTTTTGAGTCTTGACCCGAATCCGACCGACCCGACCCGATTCACGCCGGATATCGATAACTTTTGACTAAAAAAAAAATTCTCTATCATAAGACTAAGAGTAATCCGATCAAACAACGTGATCGTCACATCAGCACCACACCAGCTTTCTCTCTCTTAGACCAAACATGCAATCCGACCAGATAGATGACCGAACACTTTTCTTTTAAATTAAAATTTCACATACAATGTTTATTAAAAATTGATGTACAATAAAATTTCACTTGTATTAAAGAAGCATAACCAAACATTTAAGAACTTAATAGTTGTCGGATGAAATCACGGCTGGGATTAGGCTGAGGTGTGTGACGTTGCTATTTATTTTAACACAAATATTCTTTTTCTAATCATCATAGTACAACTGGTATTTTTAAAATTCAAATATTTTTCTAATCATTATAGCACAATAGGTATTTTTAAAAGGGTTTTTTTATCTTGTGCTTTGGGCACATGATAAGAGCGCAAAAAATACATAAAACTACACGGGGATCCGCAGAAAAAGACTCAGAGACTCACAAAAAGTATATTTTTTGTGGATACATGTGTCCTTTTTTGTGGGTCCTATGTGCTTTTTACCTTCATATCATATGCCCTTATAACACAAAATAGAAAAACTCTTTTAAAAAATTCAAATATTACTCGTTATCCTCATGGTATTACGCTTATGGCCTTGTAGGCATTTATTATAAGTGGTCCTATAACCCTGCACATTAAGCACTCTTTAACGAATAAGCTTAGAAGTTAAGCCAAAAGGTATGTTTGGCGCATAGTGTGTGAAAGCTTATGGGAGCTTGAAATTTTAACGTAATTCTACACTTATTTGAAAACAAAAATATAAGTCTAAGCTCTTGTTGCAGTTATCATAAACTCCATCACTTGTAAATGGCTCCAACTACTTACGCAAAATAAACCCACAATTTTAATAAATCAAGAAAATAAAGATCATGAGAACCTCTTACATAAACTAGTAAGCATAAGGGGTCGTTTGGTTCACAAAATGTTTTCTTGAATGAATTGTAATGTGAATTAATTTGTAATATGTCATATTTGAGTGAATGCGAATTTTAAGAATTTATGTTACCACCCTATAACAAGCATTACTTATAACTTATCGACAGCGAAGCACTAATTCTTAGAGGAATGTTCTTAAAAGGTAAGGTTAAGCAAACCTAAGTTTATGAATAAAGCAAAGCAATGAATCAAGCAATTACACAAAGCAAATAACAAATTCATACAAGATAATCATGTGATAATAACATGGTTCTAAAAGGCGCGCAAAGGCCTCGCAAAAGCCTCGCAAAGGCGTGGAGGCTGACCCTCACGCCACGGGAATAGACCAAGGCTTGGGCTTAAGGCTTGATGTGAGATGACGGGTGAAAAAACGTGATAAGACGCGATAAAACGTGATGCATCGAGGTTTTTTTGAATTCAATTTCGATAAAAGTCATATTTTTATATAGAAATGAAAAAGATTACATGCAAAGATAGTTTCTTGACTTTATTCCTTATGTATATGACACTTTTGTAAACTCAATATATAAATTTATAAATATTTTCATATTTTGTGCCGCTTTAAGTCACGCCTTAAAAACGTCATGACTCGCTATGTCTCGCAAAGGCGTGAGGCTTGGCCATGCCGCCACGCCACGCCTCACGCTATTTATAACCTTGGATAATAATGTGCTACAAGCCTACAAAGTCCCAAATTAACCCACCCATATGCATATATCCTAATACTCAAGCATACCATGTCATAAAAACATTGTACGTACTCGTCTTCTTTACAACAAAGAGCTTTCACTATATCACATAAATGCTCTAGTTAATTAGTCGAGTTCCCGTATTTTTCTAATAAGACCCTTTTACTTAACCTAATTTCAATTTAAACATAGATTAATTAGCAAACTGTTAACCCCTGATTGATTACTACCCGCCAATAGCATGAACCCCAAGCTTTAATAGCATAGTCATGCTTCAAATATCAATTGATAATCCGTTTATATATACTGATGAATATACTATCTTACAAATATCATGGATGTAAAATGGTAACATGAAAAATCTGGATTGATGAATAAACTTTGCGAAAACCTAATATTTAACCTACGATCAATTGAAACTTAGGATATTGAAATTTTTACCAGAATCGATCACTTGAGATCTTCAAAATCCTTATCGCCGCTTCTATCAGTATTCTTCTGTGTTTTTTTAGAGTCGACTTAAGGTAACGTAGGGTTTCATGAGACAATAAGTCACGATATATATACGTTCATAATCATAATATTCTATTTACTACATTCACCCCTCGATCACCTTCCATATTAACATAATTGACCCCTTAGCTCAACCCAATAAAATCACCTACGTTCTTATTATATTATTAAGCGCATCCAGAATAAAAGATAAAAAAAAAGTTCTAGAATTCACATAAAACTTTATCTTTAGTGTAACCATATTGTTGTTTTAGTCCATGTTATATGTGCCATCAAGAGGTTAACAATTTTGTTACTTTATGCTTTTGTTTTGATGGAACAATTATAAACTTCTAAAAGGTTTATACATCAATAAGTTCATTAATAAAAATAAATTAAAACTTAATGATTTGCATGACATGTAATTTCTAATAATAATGTCATGTAAGGCTAATACGGTAATGTACATCAAAATTTCATATCTATTTTTAACAGTAGATAATTAATTTAAGAGAGGTGATTTGTACACATATTTTATTTGCCATCCACCATCAAATATGCATCTCTGTGTTGTACTTGTTGGAATATGTTAGTTGGATCTGCATGTTATGCAATTAGAGATATGTGAGCCTATTGTGGGCACACACGTTAAGACACATATAATGCGTTTATTATTTAATATGTTTCACGTAATACCTAAGTGTAAACCAAGGGACTAAATTGACACAAAACTCAAACCATGGGGACCTCTGGCAGCCGACCAACATGTGGTTTAAGTGAGAAGAGTTTGGGTCGGTTTAGGAGAGAAGGAAAAAGTTTAGGATAATGATTGAATTAATGTTTTCTTGTTCACCAAGGACTAGGGTTTGGTGCCTATATAAACACCCACACCCTAGCTCATTATTCATTTGTTCTAAACCCTAAAATCATCAAATTAAGTTTCGGTGCTCTCCTCAATCCCACAGCCGATTTAGATAAAACCCTAAAAGGGTTTTTTGATTTTCGGTTCACCCTTTTTCTAGCAGCTGTGATTTTCGGTAAACCCTTTAAGGGTTCTTTAGTGTGAATTGGTATCCCATAAGGTCTTATTGATCATAGCAGATTCAAGGGATATTGGTTTACTTGTTCTCAAGGTTGACAACAGTTTAGAAACCACAAAGGTTTGAATTTCTTGATTTCCATCTCAACCGAATTCGGTGCAAAACCCTAACTAGGGTTTGTTGTTTTTTGGTCCATAATAACAAGGGTTTTGTTTGTGATATTCGGTTCAAAAAAAGGCGTAACACAAGGTGTTCGAGAGACGTAAAGCAAAGACTAGCATCTTGGCGTATTTGTTTGACGTGTTGTGTGAGCAACTGTAGAGGTGATAACTTTATCACTAAGTTTCAAGATCCATGTTCTCGTTTATTGACTTTTGTCATTAAACATAACGGTTAGTTTTTCTTACCTTATTTGTGTGTTAATCTTTGATATCAAACTAGATCCATCCACCGCGTCTCGTAGTAAACATGGTTTACTAGTTGTTAAATCCCAACAGTGGCATTACGAGTCAACCTCGTTTGGTGTTATGGGTTAGTACCTTATAAACACGCTAGATCAGCATGAAAAAACTTTTATTTATTGTTTTGACCGAAAATTATGGCAACAATATACAATTCTTGCCATAAAGAATAAATAAAAACCTAGAATCTTGCCTTATTACTAGTTAATATAGTTAATATAGATTGAACAAGAATAGATTTAAAATTAAAAGTTAATTAAGTTTTAAGTTTTCTATTCTTTTTATTATCCCGGCCTTAAGACTCACGAAATCATGTAATATGATGGATGTGGAGATCTAGGTACTTTAGCAGAAAACCTAGTGAGAGTCTTTTGGTTCTTCATTTGGGAAAGACTCTTATGAGACCTCGAGGCATTATGTGATTTACTTCTTTCTAAATAGAGTCTGTCTTCACCTCATCCCCTCTTTTCGTCTATTTATATGCTTATGTGTTTATACTCCTTGTGACTTGTGACGATATACAAAATATTTTTTGAAACTCTAAACAGACTAAACAGTTAAAGAGAAATGCGTTTTAAATAAATCAAAGTTCTTGTTAAATTTATCGAGGTGTGAAAAATATACTCGAAGAATCTGACGATAAGTTAAACTTGAAAATTAATTTAATTTGTTTGTTAATTACACACATAATTATATACTCCTAGTGACTTGCTATGTGTTATTTGTAAATCTTGTTTTTGGACAAATAAATACGGACATTAAACTATGAAACTTGTTTTCTTAAAAATTTAAATACATCATTAGTCAATTGAAAAATTGGCTCACCCATTGTGAACAAACTATAAAAGAGGTATAAGGCGGGTCGTTTGTTTCCCTAAAGAAGTCGGGTTTTTAATACGCTTCGCGCTTCTCCGCTTTTCTGCTTCTTTGTGCGTTAAAATGGAGCTACTGAGAAATTTTGATAGGATGATGTCAAGATTAAAAGTTAACAAAATGTTTTCTTAACTTGTGCTACGAAGATGTTTTGCATGCTTCTTTGTACACGATTTTGTCACATATTTTATAAAATTTATGTGTATACCCTTATGTGAAATTTTAAGTCTATGCCAACTGAACTAAGAACACGTGCATTTGGTTTGACCTCTTTGGTCAGACCCTAGGGCCTTACCAACCCATGGAAATTTTTTTAATAGGTCAGATCTATGTCAATTTTTGCATGTTCTTTTTTTGTGAACTTAAATCGAGTATGCTTGGTCAGACCTTGGACCCGAGGCATATGATGAGACTAAACATGCACTTGACATTACTATAGGTGTTACTAATGTCATAAGTCTTATAAAACTAAGAGTTTCATTTATATGCAATTAACGTATGTCGCTTACTTCTTGCCCTACTTGTTTACACGTTGGTCAGACCTTCGGTAATAAGTGGGAGGTCAAGTTGGATCTTAGTCTTATTAGTAATTAATTAGGTAGTTAATTCTTTTAAGAAAATTGTTCCCCGGCAACGGCGCCAAAAATTTGATGCGTAATTTCTTTTAAATAAAAACTACGTTAGGTTTTACATTTATAAAACCCTAACTTCCTTAACTATTCCTACGGACTAAAGAGCAGTGTACCCTATCGTGTATAGTGTAGTGATTGATAAGTACGGGTGTCGACCCAAAGAACGGTTTGTGTCTCTAATCGTCTAGGAGCGTAGTATTCTTGCTAAAGTTAAAGATTTAAGTGTCATTTCAGAGCTTCTAAAACATATGTCTTCTGAGGGATTCGATGATGTTGGTCTTAGATATGTTGGGGGACGTTGGGTTTGGTTGGAATTCGACTCTATGGATCAAGTGGAAAGCGTCAAGACTTCAAAGGCGTTAAAAGAGATATTTTTGGAGTTCAAAGATGTTTCTCACGATTTTATTCCAGATGAAAGATGTGTTTGGATAGACCTGGTGGGTCTGCCATTGGCATCATGGGCTCCAGAGGTTTATAAGAAGTTGGGTGGTCGGTGGGGAAGCAGCGTGTTTACGGATATGGTAAGTGATGGACCAATGTCTCATGGGAAGGTTTGTGTCCTTACAGAGTCTTTACATCGTGTGATAGAGTCCTTTATAGTTTCATATCGTAATCGGACTTATCGTATTATCGCTACTGAGTTTGCATATTGGGCGCCCAATATTGAATCGATGGAGGTCAATTCCGAGTCTAATCCTCTGGAAAGGAAGGATGCAGAGGGTCCTAGTTTGGATGAAAGTTTGGAAAATGAGGAGCATTTGGATGTCGATAGTTGTGATTCAGATTCCCCTAAGAATGTTAACAATGATTCGGTGTCGCCTTCTAGTCGGGTTTTGCGAGAGGAGGATGTTCGTGGGGTGGAAAGTGATCTTGTGGACTCCTTTGAAGAAGGCGAGATTCGTGATGATTCGGTCTTGTATAATGATGGGTGTATTAAGGATTGCATGGAAAAGAATTTGGAAGATGATGCTGGTGAGATTCTTGGAGTTCATTCTCAGGGTGATTGTGGTAATGTTACCACTGATGATAATGAGGATGTTACGCCAGTTATTGCTCCTGAAAAAGACTCCATCATTGCGCCTCCATCTACACCCCCGGGTAATGATTTAAATATTGCTGTTGAGTCTGGTTCTTCGTGGATTGATTATATTGGTCCTCTAACTAGTGACGAGATAGATTCTGATAAACGATGGAGCTATAGAGACCCCAATGGAAATATACACGGGTTGTTCTCTCTCGCGCAACTACGTTCGTGGAAAGATTATTTTCCTAGCGATCTTCAGATTTGGAGTTATTATGGCAACGTTAAAGAAGCTATTCTTCTTCATAATGCCTTATCGAGACAAACAAAGGATGCCGGTTAGATCGCTTTTTGGTATGATGTCTCGGGTGTTCGGTTTCGTTCATGGGAGTTATTTCAGTTGGCGCCATGGTGGGATATTTCTTATTCTAATAGCCTTTGGTTGTTTTGCGAGTTCGTTTCGTTAGAATTTTTCTGTTCCTTTTCGTTCTTTGTTTGTTGGATCGTTTTTGCGTGTATATCGTCTGCTAGTTTCTTTCTAGCCCTTTTTTTAATAAAATTCCATTTGCCGTTCAAAAAAAAAATAGTTTGTTTTTTATATGGGCTTGTGGGTTGGGCCTCATGTCGCGGGTATTTTTTTTATCTGAATAAATCAGTAAATTTGTAATATTTTATTTTATTTTATGCCGAGCGATTTTTTTTACATTGCCTATGTCTCATGTTTCGTAGTTTTTTTTATATGGGATTATATGTTGGGCCTCATGTCACATGTATTTTTTTTATCTGAATAAATCTGTACTTTTGTAAAAAAAAATTCTATTTTGTGCCGAGCGATTTTTTTTACATTGCCTACAAAAAAAAGCCAAATGGGCCGGCCCAAATTAAGAGCCCAAAGGGCTGAACACTGTAGCGGGACACTGTACCACGTGGGCCACTTTCTTTTTCTTTTGCTGGGCTGGGCTGGCTTCTTTTCTTGCTGGGTTGTTGGGCTAAATGTGGGACGACGTCATACGACGTCGTTTCATGCGAATTTTGATATATAACAAGCAAAGATTACCAGCGCGTTGTTGCGGGCGTTATTTTTTCGCGCGTTATTACAGGGCATTTTTTTTTCGGGTTAATTTCTTCGGTCTCATGTTTAATAGTTTGTTTTTTTCTCATATTAAATGACAAATTTTTTTTTTCAATAAAGGGGATATATATATATTTTTTTTACCCAGGCCGATAGAAAGTCGTAACGTAATTTTTTTTTTCTTCTTATTTTTGACGAAAGAAGGGGGGAGTATAAAGTTTTTTTTTTCGGCCGATGAACAGTAACCACCGGTATATATATA
>BQNB010039015.1:0-42103 GCA_026074375.1 Tanacetum coccineum | reverse complement strand
TGTACACTTACGTCCAATTTGTAAAACAAAGCATGTTTCTCACCTCAAAAGTTGTAAATCATTGATATAGTAAAACATGAGGCTATGAACTCACCTCAACAAATGTAGTGAATGAAATAAATCAAGTGAGTGAATCGACAAGTGAAGTCCGAATGCAACCTAATTAAACATAGGTCGTATGAATACTATGTACTTTGAATAACTAATGTCATATATAATTCAATATAGTTACATCACCACGTAAAAGTGTTTGTTTAATTTATAAAATTAAACAATTTGATTTGCATTTATAAAATAATTGTTCATGAATCCATATTGTAAAAATGTTATAATTGTCCAACAATTATTCGTTTATGAAAAGTAATTGTTTTATCACCTTTAGATAATTATATAATAACATTATATAATTAGTTTAATTGATTTCACAAAAATAATGCACAAGTATAAAATAGTGTATAAGGTTTTATAAACCTTATATCTTTTTCGTTTCAATTCCGTTTTGCATATTCTTTATATCCGTGGTTTCGTATTTGAATGATATATTAAAATATCATATTTGTAAATATTAAATTACTGATGAACAGTAACATTTAATTCATTTAATAAATTATATAAAATTACTTTTATATAATTAATTGTTGTAATATTAAAAATGTCGTAATTTATTCGTTTTACCTCCGTTTAATACGTTCTTTATATGTATGGTTTCGTATTTGAAAAATCTAATCAACCATTACATGTACTATGTGTATTTTTACTGTTGTGAACAGTAACAGTGTGTATATATTTATAAAAATACTTTTTATAAATATTAATTGTTGAAATCGTATAAAAGTCATATCTCATTCGTTTTAATTCGGTTTTTAGTGATTCTTTCGCCCACGTCTTCGTAATTAAAAGCTCTATCCAACAAAAATAATTCCCATCAGCTCACTGTCGTGAACAGTAGCAGGTTTTTATAAAACTACTTTTATAAAGTTACTTTTGTTTATTTTATTATATAAACATGAAAAAGTCATAACAAATTCATTACCCATCGGTTTTTCAAGTTTCTTACCTTTTTTATAATCCTTATACAATCTAATTTTACAAAAAAATATCAAATATTTAACTTAAATTCGAATTGTATTATTTTTATAACCTTCTTTTATAAAAATACTTTTATAATTGTAAATCTTGTAAATATCATAACTCCTTCGTTATTTATCGGATTTTCAAGTTTCTTATTGATTTAGAAAGCTAATAATATGTATTATTTTATAAAATTATAAAATAATTCCCCCCATGTACTGTTTGCTACAGTAACTTCAAATAGTGTTTGTAATTTATTTTAAATAAACTTGTTTTAGGTATTATTAACTTACATAAATTATTACAAGTCCTCTAATTGATACAATTCACATCTTGTGTATATAATAAGTCCTCTATATCATAATATGTCCATATTGTCCATATTGTCCAAGGAATAAAATCCAACATATTTATTTAATTATCTAAACCTTATAATTAATAAATAGTCAACACTTGATAAATAATTACATAATCATATTCATATGTTTAGACATTTATAAACTTGAAAAATATTTCTAGGTGATGATGTACACTATACGACATATATGATGCATACATTGATGAAAATAACTAGATTAGGGTTTTGTGTTGACCTTTGATGCGTGAATGAGATGAGTGATTAACAAGATTAAACCCTTGTGGTTCAATCCCTAGTTCGAACACCCTAAATGAAACCCAAATTTCCAAAGAGAACACCCCAGCTTCGAACCACCTGCTTACACCCCTACACGAATCAACCAAGCTTTCCAAGATGTCTTTTGTATGCTAACAATAGTCCTTGTATGCTTGTACTCACTTAGAAATAACAATATGAATTTATATGGGTGTGTGTTTTGTAGCCGTAGGTCATGAAGAGAATGTGAGGTGAAAAGAGTTTGATTTTTCTTGTGAATGAGTGTGTGTAAGTTTGCTTCACTTAGGTGGCCACTACTTATAGCTAAACTAGAAGACTTATCACCTTAGTCAAACCAACGAATGGTTTTTGGGTGATCATAAGGGTCGGCTGGTCTTGGTGTACAAAAGGGAGACATAGTGTGTTGTTTATTGATATAGTACTATGATAGGTTAGTTTAATGTTGTAGGGTGAAGACTTTGTGTTGTGATTTACCAACATGGATGTTATTAGTCATTTCATGATCCCATGGTTACTTCTCTTATTGTTGTTACTAACCGTGGGTTTTGAAGACACCAGGAGGGGACAAAAGAAGTGGTTAAAATATCATGGACAATGCTTAGGGTTTGTTTAATATATAGTGTGAAGAGTTGTGTCTTACTTTACCAACATGAAAGATTACTAGTCATTTCATGAAACTTATAATCTCTTCTTCTTTCTTGGGTTGTAATCGTGTGTAGTGAGAGACAAAAAGGGAGACAAGACTTGATGTTTTGACTAGTTAATAAGTGTGTTAGTATTGTTTATTAACTAGGTTATGTACTAGTATGACTTTGTGTAAGAGAAGTGTAGAAGAGAAGTGACATCTCAAGGGCATGCCACGTTTTGCTCCTTCTTTTCTCTTATTTCAGCCGAAACATCATGTGTAGGGGACAAGAGTGGTTTTTACTAGTTACCTACTCTAGGTTTTATCTTATGGTTAAAGGATATAGTTATTTAAGTGATAGTGGAATTTAAGAGATTTATTTGAAATGTATAAGTGCTAGCATGTGCATGTATGGTTTACATGAATATTAATTGAGTGTAGGTGGGTTATGGTTTGCCATGCACACAAATGCCTAGCTTCATTGCGTTACGTAAACATTTTTTTTGTAACCAATAAAAAGTGTAAAGTTATAAGTTATCATCCTAATAACTTTATAACACTTACTTGACGTAAACATTTAATTGTTTGATGCCCGTTTACGTTAAATGATCATTTTTAGTTTACGCGATTTAGCTTAATCGTAAAAATTAAAAGTGAATGCGTAAAAGCCTAAAAATAAATAATAGAATAATTAAAGTCGTAAATGACCTGAAAATGCGAAATGTTACAATGAGGGCTAGGGGTTGGTGTATTTATAGTACCCAAATCCTAGTTCTAGATAAACTAGATTCCCCCCAAATCCTTATCACATTACATCTCTTCCCTTATCTCCCAAATAGAACCCAAAAAACCCATTCTAGAACCACCTAGGGGGCCGGCCACTTTAGGGCACCCTAAGGTTCAGGTTTTGTTCAATTTGGTCCATCGGTTTATTATTTAAAGTACTCGTTAAGTTAGTTATTGACTAGTATTCATATAATTATCGACTATTCTAAATATTTTTCGTGAAGGTATACATATCTTCGGGATTCTAACGTGTGTGCCCCCAATAGGCGCACGTAGGTCGTAACGTTATATAAGCGGAAACCATACTACCATATTTCAAAAGATCCCACTTAGGAAGTTGGAGTAGCCAAACTGCATTTTATGATCATTGGAAACGTTAGCAACACTCGCACTTGCGCTTTAAATTTAGAAATACTTAGATAAAGTTTCAGGAACAATCTCAGCTTATTATGGTTATGTAATTCTTGCTATTATCACCCATTTGTTCTAGATACCGTTAAACCATGGATATGGATCCTAACTCATTCCATATAGTTTAACATTTAGTTTCTTGTTTGGGAAATAATTAGATTTACCAAATGTAATCAAGAATCTCTTGTATTACCCTTTTGGCATATCCATGCAATTATGTGATTAATTCTGGTGAGGGCCCTTTGGTTATCTTTATCCTCCATATCAAAGGGAGGAACAAACTTTTTGTAGTCTACAAAGCATTATGGATGCTAGTTCTCATCACTTCCAAGAATAGTCTTTATAACTACCTTATTTAGGATATCGTTTGGATATATACTAAAAATGGGATATCACAACATACTCAAAAACTTATTTGTATTCAAGTATTAAGGAAGACTTATTAAAAACCATTTTCGATATATTACTCATGATGAGGATCCAAAAGTAAATATTCGAAGGTTGGGGTATCCAATATGCATCCCTTGTGAATACACATGAGTTTGGCTGGAACAATCCATATATTCAAAAATATCAACCAACACTCACATTTGTCTTATGTAACAATATTCCTATATTTGTTAACCGACAATGGACATATTTAGAATGATAAATCATTCAAGGATTAAACATGCAAATATAGAATAACAGTTATTATATGAATGAAAAACAAACACCAAGTATCTTTATTCATCAAAAAATAAAAAACTATCTTCTTTCCAAAATTATCCATAATATCTAATTTAATAACACTAGTCTTTAATTGAGACTATTAGCTGGTATCATTCCTATTTTCTTAGTCAATTCAGAATGCTTAGGAAATGCCAAAGCCTTCATAAAAGGGTCAGCTAGGTTGTCATATGTGTCAACTTTTTCTATCCTCACATCACCCATTTCTATCGTTTCTCGAAGATAGTGAACTTTTGCGCGAAAAATGTTCTTGATCTTTAGTCGCACCTCCTATGATCCTTCCCTACCTTGCTACGCGCCTACCCAGCTTATCCCAGTCCATATTCACCAATACATATTTATGGATTCTTCAATTGTGGGAACAACACCAAGCCCATAAATAAGTTTTTGAATCTATACAGCCTCTTTCGATGCATCAAAGGCAGCGATATATTCAGCATCTGTATATGAGGTTGCAAAAATAATTTGCTTTGTGCTTTTCTAGTCAACAACACCTCCATTTAAAATGAACACATATCCAGTCTAAGACTTAAGGTCGTTAGCATCCGTCAGATATCCAACATCAGTGTATCAAGAAACCCTAAGCTCTTGTTTCGTATCACCTCCGTAAATAAGAAACATATCTTTAGTATTGCGAAGATACTTTAAAATGTTCTTAACAGTAGTCCAGTGTAGTTCACCTGGATTCTGTTGAAATCGATTTGTTATGTTCTGAGCGAATACAACATCAGGACGAGTACATCTCACAGCATACATAATTGATCCAACAACTGAGGCGTATGGGACATTTTGCATGCGCTGTTTTTCAGCAGGTGTTGACAAAAATCTTGTGATTTACTCAATTTCAGCTTTTCTTGCATAGGGATAGTTCCACGTTTGGAATTTCCATGAAATATCTTTTCAAGATTTTCTCAATTTAAGCACTTTGACATAAACTAATTAACCGCTTTGATCTATCTAGGTAGATCTTGATTCCAAGAATATATGCAGCTTCTCCTAGATCTTTCATAGCAAAACATCTTCCCAAGATAGGATTTTACATCTTGTAACATTGGAATATTGTTTCCCATGATCAATATGTCATCGACATACAAGATTAGGAAAGTGACATAACTCTCACTAGCTTTCATATATACACATGGCTCATCACGATTTTGACTGAAACCGGATTTCTTAATTTCATCATCAAATTGTTTATTCCATTGCCTAGATGCTTGCTTAAGTCCATAAATGGAATGCTTTAGCTTGCATACTCGGTTAGGATATTTTGGATTAACAAACCCTTCAGGTTGCTCCATGTATACCTCTTTATTGATATATCTATTAAGGAAGGCAGTTTTGACATCCATTTGCCAAATCTCATAGTCATAAAATGCAACTATGGCTATAAGAATCCTAATGGCTCTAATGTTTGCAAAAGGAGAGAAGGTCTCTTCATAATCAATCCTCAGGGTTTGAGTGAAGCCCTTCACTACCAGATGAGCTTTATAGGTGTGTACTGCTCCATCCATGTCGGTCTTTTTCTTAAAGAGCCACTTGCTACCAACGGTTTTGCCATTAGGAGGAAGTTCAACCAAGATCCAAACTTCGTTGTCTTTCATGGATTGCATTTCCACATTCATAGCATTAAGCCATTTATCAGACTCAGGGTCTAACAATGCAGCTTTATAGTTAGCGGGTTCACCGAGATCCCCTAACTCATGTTCCTCAGCATCGATGTATAAACACATACGATCTGTGGGACGTCGTGTCCTTGTGGACCTACGAATGGGAATGATATCACTTTGAGGTTCATCCATTTCTAGATCATCCTCTTCATGATTTAAGCTAGTGTCTATAGAAGGATGCGTATCTTCTTCTTGAATAATTTCAAGATCTTCTAGACTCCCACTTGCTTCTTGATCTATAAGACTATTCTCTAGGAATTCAGCATTCCGAGCAACAAGGACTTTGTTCTCGGGTGGGTAGTAGAAAGAATAACCCATTGTTTCCTTTGGGTATCCTATGAAGATACACTTAATAGACCTGGGTTCTAACTTGTCAGGCTTGGTAAGAGTATCTCGCTTAACAAGTGCCTCACAACCCCAGACTTTTAAGTAAGACAGCTTAGGGGCTTGCCCATGCCATACCTCGTATGGTGTCTTTTCAACCTTCTTAGTTGGAACCATATTGAGAATGCGTGCAGCAGTCTCAAGAGCATAATCCCAAAAGGACTTTGGAAGAGTTGTTTGACTCATCATAGATCGAACCATATCTAGTAGGGTTCTGTTTCTCCTCTCCGACACACCATTGTGTTGTGGAGTGTAAGGAGGAGTACGATGGGCGATAATCCCATGATCCTTGAGATGATCCAAAAACTCTTGACTCATATATTCGCCCCCACGATCAGAACGTAGCGATTTTATGGTCTTGCCGAGTTGATTTTCTACTTCCTTTTGAAACACTTTGAAAGTTTCAAACACTTCATGTTTATGCTTTAACAAGTAAACATAACCATAACGACTAAAGTCGTCAGTGAAAGTGACGAAGTAGCTTGCTCCTTGCCTTGAAGTGATCTTAAATGGGCCACATACATCGGTGTGTATTAGTCCAAGTAAGTCTTTGGCCCTTTCCACTTGATGTGTGTAAGGTTTTCTTGCCATCTTTACTAGACTACAAGGAAGCATTTTTCTATGCTCCTCAAGGTCAGTTGAATTGAGAAGTCTCGTGTTGTTTGTAAATTTTCAAGCTGTTTCTTGCTGATAAGTCTCAAGACGGACTAATGCCACAAGAGAGCAGAGTCCAAGTCTAGCTTGGCTCTTTTGTTGCTAAAACAGTATATATGAATTTTCTTTGTATAAGAATCAGACAAATCAATTTCAAAAATACCATCCCTTGGGATAGCACTAAAATAAACCATGTTATTCCTAGAAACTTGAATTGTATTATTCACGAGCGGTTTAATAAAACATTTCGTAACAAACGGGAACTGAAATTATCTTCTAGTAATGAAGGAGCATAATGGAACAATTGTTCAATAACATAACTAATCCGCTAGGAGAGATCAATCAAAGTTGCCAATTGCTTCCACAGCTTAGGTTGTCCATTGCCACTGTACAAGCTAAGGAGCCCCGGCTTCAGTTTCCTACTTGCCCCTTAGACCCTGCGTTTTTTTTTTTGTACGTACAAATATGGTACCACAACCAGTTTGTTCTTTAATCTGTACCTGGTTATGTCACTAGATCCATGATCTATTAAGGAAAGTATTGAGTTCTATAACGAAGATACTGAACCACCACAGCTCAGATGGCTTGTTGTGTTCTTTTCTTCTTTTTAGCAACTCGACTAAGTACTGAGGACAGTTCCCTCTCTTCAATGTCCTGTACTCACCACACTCATGACTGATTGTCCTTTGCGGGATCTTCCCTCTTGGGTGGAGGGGGAATCTTGGGCTTGGGAGCAAAAGCGTGCTTATGTTTCCCATTCCCTTGATTTTGTCCCCTGCCAGCCTTTGAGGGTTGCGGTTTGTTGTGCTTTTTACCTTTCTGGACTTTACCAGCTCGAATAGCATGTAGAGCAGGAGCGTTGTTTTTGGGCAGATTAAGAGTTTGCTCATGGAGCTTTAGCATAGCATGCAACTCGTTAACAGTCTTCCCCAGGCTATGCATGTTGTAATTCTGCACAAACCCGTCAAATTCCTTGCGTAGACCGATAAGAATCAGACTTACAGCAAGGCCAAGTGTCACGGGGTGCCCCAAACGCTCTAGATTGTCAATATAGCCCTTCATTCTCAGAACATACGAGCTAACTGACTGCCCTTCTTCCTGTTTACAGGCGTGAAAATCACGCGTAGTCTGTAGATCTCCTGCTCTGCTTGCTGAGGCAAACAGAGCTGTTTAACTCCTTTAGCATGTTCATTAGCATGGATATTTTCCAGATTTTTCGTTGTTTGGATCTCTGGCTCATGGGCTATGAGCATGATGTCCAGCTATCTCTTTTGATCCTTTTAACCCAAGCAGTAATGGAGCTGCTAGGGATTTCAGGAGCAAACATGCTGACCGCAGGAGCTACCAGGAGCAGGAGGGAAGTGGGCGCTTGCTCTAGGTAATTCAATTATAGCAATTGATAGTACAATCTCTAAGTTGTCTTTTTACAATCAATAAAGTTGGGTCAAGTCAGTTTTTGCTTCTCGAAGAAGCCCCTGAAAGGATGGCCGAATTGTTAGTTGGACGAGGTTGTCATCTACAATGTGAAAAAGTTACAAATATTTGTATTGTCGATAATTAATATTCTAAAGAATTAACTACCCAATTAATTTCTAATAAGACTAAGATCCAACTTTGACCTCCCAATTATTAAGATAGGTTGTCCTGAACAACGTGTAACAAGTAGGGCAAGAGGTAAAGCGATCACGAGCGTTATTTGCATGAAGATGAAACTCTAGAGTTTATAGTTTGGTGGTGTGTGTGTCCTCTGGCTCGCGTGTATGGGGTGTGCGCGTCGTGTAGGTAATGTCAAAGCCTATTGGCTCTATTTATGCCTCGGGTCGAGGGTCTGACAGGAAACTCGAATTTAAGTCCACCAAAATCAGAACGTGCGGAAAAATTAATTAGGTTCTGACCTATGAATAAAATTGCCATGGGTTTGCAAGGCCCTGAAGGTCTGACCAGAGAAGTCAAGCCAAAGGCAGTGTTCTAGGTTTGGCTGGGCATAGACTTAAAATACTTCATATAAGGGTATACAATATATGTGACCATAGTTGTGTTCATGAAGATGCAAAAACATCTTGTAGCACAAAGTTAGAAAACATTTTGTTAACCATTTGGGTATAGAAATCATTTTGTCAAATGTTCATGGTAGCTCCATTTAGGGACGCACAAGAAGCGGAAGACAGTGTCGGCGCGAAGGTATTAAAAAACTGACTTCATTTGGGGGTTCTTAATTCAAACGCCTTAAACATCTCTTTTAGTTTGTCCCTAAGGTGAGCCATTACTTTTTTCCAATTGACTAATGATGCTATGTATGTTAAGAAACCCCTTTTGTTAACATTTAGTTTTATTGATGCCAATATGGTGGGATTACAAATTGATCAAACCCTATATTGTACTCCTACTTGGTCCGAAGACAAGTAATTCCAATAATTCCCTCATATGCCGAAGCATGTAGTGGGGCGGGAGAAAATTAAAGATCAATTCAACCCCATATCGCGCCATGTTAAAACTATAAGCTTCACAAGAATTTTTTTCATAGTTTTTATGTCCATATTAATTTGTCCAAAAACCCCGGTTTCACAAATAACACATAATTGGTCACAAGGAATAAAATTATGTGTGTAATATTAGACATGTTCAATCCAAATTACTTTATAAGTATTAGTCCGGTTTTAAGAGTTTCATAAAATCTATATTTTGCAAATATTGACTAGACACAAGGCACATATCTCATATATGCAATTAAAACAGATAATAATGGGATTGAAAAAATGAGGAACAACTCTTAAAATGAACAGCAGTAACTTCACATAATGCCTCGAGTTCTCAAAAGAGTCTTCCACTATTTGGAGAACATAAGACTCTCACCCCCCCTCTAGGGTTTTCTGCTAAAGTGCCTAGATCGCCACATACATCATTTTAACCTTGTTTGCGTGAGTCTTACAGCCGAGATTAAAACAAGGAATAGATTATCCTAGCAATTAATTAACTAATTTAATTATTACTCTTAAACTTCTTTTTTCTTTAAGTTTGTGGTTATTTCTAGGTTGGTTATTTATTATGGCAAGGATTGCATGTCGTTGCCATAATTTACATAGAAAACAATAAAATAAACACTGCATGCAGCCCTGCGTGTTTAAATTCGTATGTATTACATGTATACTAAACTTATTGGCTGTGATGCCCACTGTTGGAATTTAACAAATCATGTTAACCATACTCATACGTGTGCGCATGCGGACTAGATCTTGTCTAGTACAATTAATTAACATACATAAAACAATTTAAGGAACATGTAAAATTAAATAGGAACATACCTCGTCGTTCACCAGTCCCAAGCAAAATCAAGAAACCTAAGAATGAGAAAACGAGTGACTAAGTTGTCACTCTACAGTGCTCACACAAACACTGTAAACAAGTACGCCGGTGTAGTCAAACCTCAAGTGTATCCAATACAAATAAGGTAAACCATTAGCTTCTGAATAACGATCACTAACCAACTCTTGAATAGAACGAAACAAGAATGTAAAAAAATAAAGGTTGAACCGAATTCGGTTGTCTCTTTGCTACAGTACAAACGAATAAGAGGATTCCACGACCCCTAGCCCGAATCGTCGATATGTCACACCTTGACAATATTTAATATAAAATACTATAAACCCTTCTGGAAGTGATCTAGGATTCGAATCTCTAATCAAATAGCCCAATAATCATCAACCGAAATAGAAAACTGGTATTAATACCAACCGAATTAGGGGACTGTTTTAGTATTGTAGTTTGATTCGGCTGTTTTGGAGAGGAGAAGAAAAGGGAAGAGTTGCTGTGTTTTCTCTTGTGTTATCCATCCCCAAGAGGCTGAGATAGGAGGGTATAAATAGCCTCCAAGTCTCACACAAGATAAGAGCAAGAAAACAACTTGTGATAAGGGTAAAACACCACAAGTTTAACCTTATCACTTCTCTTCCATTCATTCTTATCAAAATGAACCTAGACACTCAATGAAATCATTCTAGAACCTCCCTTGGCCGGCCATAGCATTTAGGACAACCAAGGATGAATGTCTTGTTCATTTAAATGTCCGAATGGTTTACATTTAATAGTCTCCGTGAAGTTAAAACGTACTCTAAATGTTTTATCGTGTGTGCCCCCAATAGGCTCACACACCTCTAGTCGTGACCGAGCTAGTCCAACTACCATATAATCCAACAAAGGTGGGGTGTCATTCACCATTGTAGAGTTATGTTTTGTGATGTAGATTCGCGTAAAGGAATGTTATTTGGAGTGAAGACAATCGATGGTATGCAAGATATTTGAATAATAAAGACTATTGAATGAATCTAGTGCATGAAAGTAACATTGAAGGTAGAGTAAACTGCAAAAATCATCTTTGTCGTTTGTAGTTCGTGACACTAATCATCCCTAGCCGATACTATTGGCACTAATCATCCCTGAGTGGTGAAACGTTCGGCAATAATCATCCCTGAAGGGATGCTTTTTGCAAAACTTTTTGTTAAACTTTTTGCAAAAATCATCCCTAATAAAGATGATTTTTGCCGGACATTTGCTACTCAGGGATGATTATTGCCAATAGTATCGGCTAGGGATGATTAGTGCCACTAACTACAAATCACAGGGATGATTTTGCAGTTTACTCTTGAAGGTATTTATGTATAGATTAATGCATGAGAATGGAGGATGATTATGTGGATAGCAAAACAAATGACGGCAAAGTGTTGTTGTTGAGTGACGACTTGATTTTTGTGATGGGGGTTTTAGGGATAATTCCTGGCTACATGTAAACTGATAACAATGTGGGCTAAGCCCGATAACAATAATATGGACGGGCCTAGTGCTAATATCGTCTAACAGAAAGAAGTATCATAATTAAAAGGTAAATCGATAGAAAGTTTCATGAATTGAATTTTAATACCCGTTAGCTCCTTAGACTATGCAGTGTTAGCCCGTAATACAGTTATGTATTTATATTGGGCTCAAGCCCACATAGCAGAATGATCTATACACTTGTATATATTGTTTCGTATGATGAATAATACAAACATACACTTTCCCATAATTACATGGTATCAGGCCTAAAAAAAATTACGATCCTAAATAAACCCTAAAATATCCTTAGCCGATCCTTGTAATCACCCTTTTTTCGCCTGTTAATTAAAACCTCTAAAATCAAATTGTGTTGGTGATTTGTGTTAGGTCACAGATCCACACGTAATTATTTCTGGTATTCGTGCTTCGACGGATAGGTTTTGGTAATATGTGGTAGATCACAGGTTCGTTTGTTTGGTGTTTTTATTATTCTCGTCCTCCATATGTCACAAGTATACACGTTCCAAACCCTAATACACCCACTATTGCTACCACAAATATGCTTCCAGTCGCATATCAGGTTTCAGGCCCAGCTGGCCCAACTTGTTATACACCACCAGGCCCAACATACTTCCCTTATATGTCGGCCCAGGTCTATGCGAGCCCATCTGTTCCACCAGGCCAGTATTACCCTCCGGCCCATCCTGTTTTTGCAGCCCAACAGGTTCCCCAGCTATTACAGGCCCAATCACAGGTTCAACCCACCGGGTTATTATTACCAGTCCAGCCGGCTCCTTCGGCCCAACAGGTTAACCTGACCCAGTCCACGGTCCCTTCAGGTCAGGCCACTATTTTACCACATGCATTCACTGTCGGGACACTTCATGACCTCGCAACGGGCACTTAGAATATGGATACAGGTGCGAGCTCTCATCTTAATAATTCAGTTAATAGTCGTAGTGAAAATTTTAATATGTGTATGTATCTGTCTATCTCGGTTGGTGACGGTCATTCTATACCCGTCACTAATACGGGCCATAGTATTTTGCCAATTCCTTTTAAATCTCTACATCTAAATAACGTTCTTATCACCCTCATATTGTCAAAAATTTAATTTATGTTCGTTAGTTTTATCGTGACAATAATTCACTGTTGAATTTGATGCGTTTCAGTTTTCCATTAAAGACTTCATGACTCGTCGGGTGCTTCTCTGATGCGATAGCACGAGGGATCTTTACCCGGTCACACAACCCTCTCCAATTCCTTATACATTCCTTGTCAGTCAAGATACGTGGCACCAA
This sequence comes from Tanacetum coccineum, assembly GCA_026074375.1. Classification (NCBI taxonomy): domain Eukaryota; kingdom Viridiplantae; phylum Streptophyta; class Magnoliopsida; order Asterales; family Asteraceae; genus Tanacetum; species Tanacetum coccineum. The sequence continues at coordinate 29,032 of BQNB010039015.1, read as the reverse complement.
TGTCTTGGATATCCAGGAGGTGACGTGTTACGTCGTCTTGTTTCTAATAATGTTATTTCTTGTAATAAAGAGAAACCTCCCGTTCTTTGCCATGCTTGTTAGCTTGGCAAACACGCGAGGCTTCTGTTTGTTAGTTCTAATATTGTCGTTACTTCTTCTTTTGACATTATTCACTTGGATGTGTAGAATTTACCCATACCGAGTCTTTCAGGGTTTAAATACTATGTTTTGTTTTTAGATCACTATGCACAGTTTGTTTGGGTTTATCCTTTGCTTAATAAATCTGATGTTTTGTCTAAGTTTGTATTGTTTCGTACCTATGTTCGTACTTAGTTCAAGTTTGAAATCCGTTCATTTCAGTGTGATCATGGCGGTGAATTCAACAACCGTAACCTTCATAAAAAAATGGTATACAGTTTTGATTTTCATGTCCCAAGATATCCCAACATAATGGTAAGTCCGAACGAATGGTTCGTACCATAAATAATCTCATTCTAACTTTACTTTTTCAAGCCAATCTTCCACCAACATTTTGGGTTACGGCTCTCAATATGGCCACTCACTTGCTTAACATTTTACCTTCCACTGCAATTACTAATGAGATACCTTATACTCGCTTGTTTGGAAAACAATCGGACTATAGCCTTTTACGCACTTTTAGTTGTTTATGTTACCCTCACCTATATCCTAATAACAAACTTGAACCACGTGCCACACCCTCCATATTGTTGGGACACGCTTCCAATCATCATGGGTATCGATGTCTTGACTAACACACAAATAAAATAATTATCTCACGTCATGTTACCTTTGATGAAACCGTTTTTCCATATGGATCAAATCAACCCACCTCGGTACCCACCTACACGTTTTTAGATGATTCATTTGATATTCCCACTCAACCCATTTGGTCAATTCTAGTTTTAGACCCCGATACTATACACGCAGCTCATACACCTACACCAAATACTACTCCTACTGATACAAATATAGCCCCTTCGGCCCAACCTGAATCACCAGCCCGCGCTACACCGTCCTATAACTCCTCGGCCCAACAATCCATTACAGCCCAAGATACTCCACCATATATCCAACATACGCATGTGGCCCAACAAACACCTGAAATGGATCACGAACAACCTCCTACGACTCAAAATGAAACTTCACCTCTTATAATTCCCAATCCACCTGAAAACCCGAACCCCGTCTCGGTTCTCCCTATGGTCAAATGTTTTTGTGTTGGGCCTAATCAACCTACTCAGCGTCTTAATTTACATGTGTCCTCAGTTTCGCCTTTACCAAAGTCATATCGTGATGCGTTTCATGATTCCAATTGGCAAAATGCTATGCGTGATGAATATAATGCTCTTATTACTAAACTTGGACTCTTGTACCTCGACCTTTGGACACTAATATTGTCCAATGTATGTGGATTTTTTGCCATAAGTATTTGGCTGATGGCACACTTAGTCGCTACAAGGCCCGTCTTGTAGCGAATGGTAGTACTCAACTAGAGGGTGTTGATGTTGATGAGACTTTTAGTCCGGTTTTCAAACCTGGTACTATTCAGACTGTTCTTAGTTTAGCTGCATCTCGACATTGGCCGATTCATTACATGGTGATTTATCTGAGACAGTTTATATGCATCATCCTTCAAGGTTTCGGGACTCTGTACATCCTGATTATGTATGTTTATTACAGCGGTCTCTCTATAGGCTCAAGCAGGCCCCTCGAGCTTGGTTTTAGCGTTTTGCGTCTTATATCATGCGTGTTGGTTTTCAGCATAGTCAGTGTGACTCTTCTTTATTTATATACAGACATGGGATGGATACTGATGACATCAAATAACATCTATTATCATTTATCCCATGTTATTAACCCATTTTGTATAGTTATTGCAAAGAATTGCTACTTAATCGTTTATATTTGAGAATTGCAGTAATTATGGAGTAATTGGTGAAAGATAGCAAAAGGCGTGCATTCTGGAGCTTAAATGAAGATATTTTGAAGGTTTATTTTTCTGAGACCAATACGTCCGTACTCCATAAGGAAGAGATACGGCGTATCCGTGCTGCACTACCAAAGACCACTGAGGAATAAAGGTTCATTCCGCGTTATCCAGAAGAGCACTCAATACGCCGTATTCAAGATATAGTATGTGAATATTCTGGAAGATATCAAGCGTGGTCCCTACTCCAAGAAATCTCCAATACGCCGTATCCAATCCTTGGATACGCTATATCGAACTGACTTCCAGACCTTATAAATAGAAAACTCAAAAATGAGTTTTAAGTGTGCTAAATCATATTCTCGATACCTAAACCATAAAAGTCAATTTTAAGAGGAGAAAAAGAGCAGAAGAGGTCAAGCAACGTTATCAATTCCATAGGAGACATCGTGTAATTCCATATACTTTAGTAATCGTTCAGTTTTTGGTATCATTCGTTAACTCGGTTAGTTTATGATGTATAGTTATAGTACGTAAAATAATATAACGATGATGAAATTCCTAAACTACCCTTGAGGACAAAGGTAGTAAGAAAAATCACACGAAAATATCCTACGTTTTACCGGTAAGTGATTACCAAGTCGTTTTTCCCAAAGACTTATGAAATTGAGACCTCGCTTTAATTTGGACAATGATTTGAATTGGTTCGAAGATAATTGTTTTCTAAAATCCTAATAGTGAGCAAATAAAGGCACAATTAAAACTAACTACGAAAAATGTTAACGGGCATTAAGATAAACGCGACAAATAAGCAAGTACACTAAAATTAAAACTAAATGATTTATCTAAACTTTTTTAATCCTAATTTGACTATTTAAAAAGTAAGGGTAAGGAAATTCATAAACCGAGTGTACTTAAGCTTAAAAAACGGATGAAAACGAGAACGGGAACGAAATCCCGTTCTTTAAAAAGTGAAATTTCAAAATATTAACCCTACGAAAGTAATTTTAAAACCTAAGCCTAGAATATGATAAAAGAAAATTTTATAAAAAAGAAAATTATTTTTTTGATTATTTTTCTATTTTTTATGATTTTTTAAAGTTTTTAACAAAATTAATTCACGAAAATTATAAAACTTTAAGCTAAAAATCCTAGAAAATTTCTAAAAGTAGCTAATGATAAGCAGAATGCAGGAAAAATGAAAAATCCTAAAGTGCTAAACTCAATAAGCCAAGAAAAATCAAACTAGCACTCGAAGTGCTTATTATAACTAAAACTCAAAAAGGTTATAAAAGAAATGAAAACGCACCTTAGGACGTAAAAGTCCCAAGGGCGCAGTGGTGAGTGTGTTGGTGTTGAGTGTTATAAAAGGTTGAGACTAGGTTGAGGTCAGGGGTTCGAGCCTTGCTCACCCCTGACTTCCTTGGTTTCCCTTTTTTTTATTTTGTAAAACTTTTTAAGCTAGGTGAGAGAGATGAAGCTAATAATAAGAAAAATTTATAAAAGAAGCTTTTTATGAAAACAAGTAAATAAGCTAAAATTAGCTTAAAAACAGACAGAAACACTTTAACTATTTTTTAAGCTTTTTCTTAAAACACAAGTACACTAATAAGCTAAAATAAGCTCAAACCAAATCAAATAAGCTATGACTAACCTAAAACTACCCTAATAAGCACCACTGAGCTAGAAATGAGCATAATGGATAAGCCATAAGCTGAAAAACCAATAAGCACTTTTTCACAAAATAGATTGCTAAACAGCCTAAATGATAATTTTGAGCTTAATTTTAAGCACACAAACGGATCCTTATAGAAATTTGGCTTGTGCTAGCTTAAACTATGACCTAAAAGCTATCTAAAACTACTTTTAAAAAGTATTTTGAAATCTAATTAAGCTAAGAAAAAGCTACTTGAAAAGGCTGAAAGTTCATTTTACTCTACTTTTGGTTATTGAATTAAAAGACAAGGTGCTACTTCTAGACTTAAAAACAAATAAGCAAATAAGCTTTTTAAACTAAAATAAGTCCTAATCTATCTAGAATGGCCTAAAATCTGTTTGTGCACAAAAAATCAAAATCTAAAAAGTACTTTTACCTTCTGAAAATTAAGCTTTAAAATGACTGTTTGTCTGTTTATACTACCTGATGCAGTTTGCGCTCAAATGACCAAAACATAAATTGAGCAAATGCAGGCTCAAGATCTTAGTTTCTACACTTTAAAATCACAAAAACAAAAACAAGAAGAGCAATGATAACAACTTAAAAAGACAAGAGCTAAAAATACTTATACTACTGCACTTGTTCTAACAGATTCAAATTGTAATTCTACTCACCTATTAAAACTTGATTAAGCCAAACTAAACTCTCAAATCCTAAACTTATAAACCTAGAAATTAGATTTAAACTCAGTTTAAAGGACTAAAAGGTCTATAGCAGTACTAACTCTCAGTTAGTACTGCTATGCCAAACACCCCTTTAAAGTGTAAAAATCCAAACTTAGCTTATAAATTTGAAATTTAAAGAATAAGTTGCAAATACCAGATATCATTTAGCTATAATAAGACCTAATAAGCAGATTTAAACAAACTAATAAGCTAGAAAAATAAGCTTTTTAACTATGCTAATGTTTTTTTAAATTTTTGACAGTTTTTATAACAAATAAGAGTAAACTAAGAATTTAAACCTAACAATCAAACATAATAAGCATTAACAACTATAATAAGTACTATTAAGCAAAACTTAAATAGCAATAAGCAATTAATAAGCAGTAATAAGCTATAATTCAAAATTAAGCTATAAAAAGGAATGTGAGAACTTACAATAGCCTTTGCTCTAAACAAGGCTTATCAAATGCTCTTGTGAGCTATCAACAAGCTCTAGCTTATCATAGATAAGCTAGTAAGGTCTTGGAAACCCATCCATGTCTGGTTTCCCTTCCAAGAATAAGCTGAGGTATTTGATTATGGATTTGAAAAAGAAAAGCTCATTTAAGCTTTAAGAGCTTAAATGAGAGTGTAGCTAGCTTATTAGTTAATATGATTGCTAATTGAGCTTATTAGATTAGAAATAAAGTTTAAATCAATCCATCATTCAATTAAGTAAAAACTAAAGTTAAGCATAAGTTAAATAAAACTAACTTTTATTGATTAAGATGAAAGGTTACAAAGCTTTTAAATTGAAATTACAATAGAAAAAGTTATAATAAGCTGAAAACGACTTATTAACCTAAATGACTATTAAACTAAAGCTACACTAAAAACTACTCCTCGATGATGATGTGAGTGAGGGAGGTCTTGTATTTATAGGCTTGAGAGAAGCTTTCAGGCCTTCTTCACACGCTCCCCTTAGCTTTGATCATCACCCTTCATTAATTGCCAATCATTGGATGCCCCTTCTTAGCCCTTGGATTAAAATTAAAGCACACGGATTGCCAACGTGGCAATCCTTATGTCAAAGGCTTTGTGCTTCTTTTGGCTTGATTTTAGTGCAAAATTCCCATTAAGGTGTGTTTGTTTGGATACATACGTGGCATTCCATTGTCATATCTTGGCCAATCAAAAGTTTGTTGTGACGTTTTGCTGCTGACTCATTGCTTGGCACTTAGAATCTTTTGGCCACGTCGTTAATTGAAAGGGTGTGAGTTAATATGGGGTTTAATTTGAGCTGGGTGAAGTGGGGAAGATGGGTAAACAGTAAAACTGTTTTTCCCGCCCCCCTTTTCAATTTCATTTGAGGTTTGACTCGGGAAATTGGGGGTTGACCTGGGCTTGGGATTTATAAAAGAAATTAGGCCGGTGAAGTTATTTGGGCTCGAGATAGGTTAAAATGGTTTATAGTTAAAGAGTTAACGACCGTTAGTTCTTTATTAACAAAGGACTAACGGTGTTATGAATTTAAGGGCTTTAGGTAAAAATGGTTTAACAATAAGGGCATTTTTGGTATTTTAAGGGTTTTGTCTTTTTGTGGTTGACCAAAGCTTGACTTTGTTGATCTTTGTTATGATGCTAACACTACTTATAAAAGCTAATTGTGTACTTACTTTTCCTCCCTTATTCCTAAATTCCTCTAAGGATTTTATTATTATTATTGGTGACAAATAAATTATGTCCTTATTAATAAAGTAAACCCGGTTTAGACTATTAATAGTTTGAAATCCTTTCCTAAAGAGACGATATGGTGAGAATAAGGTCCACATTAAGGTTCTAATTTCGCATGATTTAGGGGTTATCTTTTCATTTCTAGTTGTAATCTTGAAAAACCTTTTATCTAGGTTAGTTTTAAATCCATAGCATAGCTTAAATTCAAAATTTCAGCTTCTAAGGTTTAGGAATAAGCTTTTTAGCTTATAAGAAAAAGCTTATATTCAGTTTAAGCCTGAACCTTGCACCTTTTAAGATCACTTTTCTTGTTATTCTTGTTAATACTTAGCTTATTTCTCTCTAGATATCTTTAGTACACATCTTAAGCTCCATATAGCTTCTTTTGTTTTTCACTTTCATGCAGAAATAAGCTAGATTAAAGCTAAAGTTTGAAAATCTAGTAAACTCCTTGTTTCTGTAACAGATTTTAAAAAGCTAATTTTCTAGCTTATCTAGTTGTTAAAAGTAGTAAGTGCCTTTGTTAAAGTTGTAGAGAATAAGCTCCTTTATAACTTTGTAGTTTTAAGTTTTTGCTGATTCTCACTTTTTAATAAGCCAAAAATAAGCTAAATCGCGGGGTCTGTTTAGTACTTTTTAAATAGTTAAAGGGTATCCGTTTACATTAGAGTGTAAATTTTGAGAAGTTATCCCGCCTACCCTTTATTTTCTATTCTTACACTTTCTACCCTGTTTCTTTCTAGAATATAAAATAGAATTAATATTTTTGTAATTAGTTTAATAAAAATTAGGGGTTAGATTTAATTGATAAAATTAGGTTACAATTAGGGTATTAAAAATTATGCTTTTTGTTCCAAATGATTTCTGCACCTTTATAGTTGTTAAAAAGCATTTTTCCTTATTTTTTTTACAATTAATTTGTATTTTCTAGGAATTAAAATAGATTTTAGTTAATTTCTTTTTCTTAAATAATTCATAAAAAATAGAAAAATAGCTGAAAAATTAAAATTCTTTTTGTGAAAATTTTATTTTTAAATCTAGTAATTTTGAAAAATAAAAGTAAAATTTTAGTGTTATTTTTTAGAAAAAGTTTATTTTTGTTAATTCATTGTTTCTTTAAAAATTCATAAAAAATTCAAAAATAGTTAAAAAATTCTAATTCTTTTTCCTATAATTTTCTTTTTAAATTTGTGATTTTTAGCTATAAAGTTTGTTACTAGAAGTGCTTTAGATTTTAAATTCTCGTTTTAGCTCACGTTTTTAATTCACATTTTGTTTATTTTTCGTGCTAGTTAATTTATTTTAGTTTCTTTAATCGTTTCTATAGTTTAATTGTGCTATTAAATTTGTAGTATAATTCAAAAGCCAAAAATCTTTTAACCATTCTTAACTCGAATCCGAATTATCACCAAATCTCAATTCACGACTTCTTCGAGGAAATTTACGACCCTGTATTCATACTTTCCTAGTGATTAATTACTTACGGTAATACTTGGTTAGTGAAAGTTTGCACTATAGATATATATACTATACTCACCACGAAACACTTAATGAAAAAGCTAGATGAAAAGTTGAAAATTAATTTTATTTCTATTTTTTGGTTTTTGAATAAAAAGACAAAGTACTACTTTTTGACTTAAAAACAAATAAGCAAATAAGCTTTTTACTACAAAATAAGCACAAACAGATCTAATATAGCCTAAACTCTACTTGTATACTAATTTTCAAAAGCTAAGTCTAACTTTTACTAGCTGAAATTTAAGCTAGAAAATGGCTAAAATCTATCTATACTATCTGATGCATTTGACTATAAAACACAAAACTCACAACCAAAAAGTGCAGGTTTAAAGACTTGCTTCTAACATTTTTAGAACAACTAAACAAGAACTAATTTAGCAACAAAGATAACTAGAAATGATTTAAGCTAAAGATACCTAATAAGCTGAACTTGTTACCATAGTTTTAAACAACCTATACTCCAACTAATCAAAAGCTGATAAAACTTAATAAAAACTTTAAAACCCAACCTCATAAACTATAATATGAAATTTAAGATCAATCAAAAGGCAAAATGACATTGACAGACTAACTTAGAGTTAGTGTTGTCCCTGTGCCAACACCCCTTTAACATTCTCAAACTCATATTTTAGCTTATGAAATTAAGATCCAAGGCTCAAACTAGCAATACCAGATAATATATGGCTTAAAACAGAACTAATGAACTCATTTTGAAAATCAAATAAGCTTGAACAATAACAAAACAGATTATGCTAATTCCTGAATTTTTAACTGATTTTTGACAAATATATGAAAACTAAGATTCTAAACTAACAAATAAACTAGATAAGCATCAAAGAGCAATAATCAGCAGAATTAAGCTATTCTAAACAGAAATAAGCTATTATTAAACAGTAATAAGCTAAAATGCAATTTTAAGCTACAAAATGTAAAGAGAGGACTTACAACTGCCTTTGCACAAAACAAGGCTTATAAATGCTCTTTTGAGCTATCAACAAGCTCCAGCTTATCAAATGATAAGCTGGTATGGTCCTGGAAGCCCTTCCATTACTAGCTTCCCTTCCATTAATAAGCTGTGGTATGTTTAAGGGTGGATTTATGTCTTATTAAGCTTAGTTAAGCTTTTGTGAGCTTAACTAAGTGTAAACTAACTAAAGTAGTGAATTAAGAGCTTATTAAGAGCTTTTTGAGCTTAATCAAATCATATTGCTTATTGAGTAAAACAGAATCAAACACAAGTTTTAAAAGTGAACTACAAATTTTATTAATGAAAACAGATTACAAGGCTTTTAAATGAAGATTACAAAGACTTAAATGACAATAAGCTAGACAATTACAATAAGCTAAAGCTATTACTACACTACTCCTATATTAAGCTAGATGATAATGTGAGTGAAGGATGTCTTGTATTTATAGGCTTGAGAGAAGCTTCTAGTCTTCAACACACGCTCTTGCTTGCTCTGATCTTGACCTTTCAATCATTGCCAATCATTGGATCCCTTGTCTTAGCCGTTAGATTAAAAATGTTATCACACGGATTGCCAGCGTGGCAATCCTTATGTCAGAGGCCTTGTGCTTCTTTTGGCTTGTTTTTAGTCTAAATTTTTCATCAAGGTGTGTTTCTTTTGAGTCCACCGTGTCATTCCTTGACCTAATTGACCAATCATGAGCCTCTTGTGACATCTTTGATGCTGACAAGGAGCTTGGTACTAGCATCTTCTTGTGGCCATGTCAATTTGAGCTTGGGAGGGTTAATTGTATTTTAATTAAGTTAAAATGAGAAGGGTGAAATAGGGGAGACGATGAACAGTAAAATTGTTTTTTCCCGCCCCCTAATTTTATACGTTTGTGTTTGACTGAGGGTTATTGGGTGTTGACTTGGGCTTTTCATTTATAAAAGAATTGGGCCGGGTGAAGGGTTAATGGACTTGGTGAATTGGTAAAGGGTTTATAGATTAAGGCTAACGACCGTTAGTCTTTTATTAACAAAGGACTAACGGTGTTATGAATTTAAGGGCTTTTGGTGAAAATGGTTTAACATTAAGGGTTATTTGGGTATTTTGAAGGTTTTTGTCTTTTTGTGGGATGACCATTGTTTGACCAAGGTTGCCTATATGTTGACGAAACTTAGCTATAAACTTCCAACACTTGTGCACTCTATCCGTTCCCGTGTTCGTGTTTGCCCGGTTTTGACCATTTTCTTGTGATTTTTGCATTATCCGTACCTACACATCACAAATGACAAAACAAGCAATATACAAGCATAATTTGCACAATTTGATCATTTTAGAGCCATTTTTGGTATAAAAAGGATATGTGATTTCTCACATATCAAAATTCCCCAAACTAAGTGATTGACATGTCCTCACGCAATATTATATGCTCTAAAACAAAAAAAACTCAAAATTTCCCCAAACTAAATCTTTGAAAAGTAGCAAAGACTTTTGTGGGGAGAGTTTAGAAGTCACAAGTTATAAAACACCAATTTTTCCCATTTTTCAAACTTTTTCATTTTTTTTATGATTATTTCTAATTTACAACTTACAAATTATTCATGTGTGACATAATATATTGCTTTCATTATTCATTGATAGCTTTTAGGATCACGGAACAAAAAACACAAAAAGTGTCCAAATGGATAAATTCATCGTCCCCTACTTTCACCTCTCCAAGCCAAGCTTAAAAACAAGATCATTGCAAAATACAAGTTATGATGCTAACACTACTCATAAAAACTAATTGTGTACTTACTTTTCCTCCCTTATTCCTAATTTCCTCTAAGGATTTTATTATTATTATTGGTGACAAATAAATTATGTCCTTATTAATAAAGTAAACCCGGTTTAGACTATTAATAGTTTGAAATCCTTTCCTAAAGAGACGATATGGTGAGAATAAGGTCCACATTAAGGTTCTAATTTCGCATGATTTAGGGGTTATCCTTTTTATTTCATCCGCAACAACTCACTACTTGTCCAGAGAACCGGGAGGCTTATTATTTAGATAAGCCCCCCCCCCCCCCCGAGTTGAAATTTGGCTTTATTATTATTATTATTATTGCAACATTATTAAACCTCGGTCCTTTAGAAGGCTGCAACATCGGTTGTGAGCCGGCAAGATGCAGCAAACATATTTTGACCTCGGTAATTTCCTCGACCTTTTAGAAGGCTGCAACATCGGTTGTGAGCCGGCAAGATGCAACAAACTTTTATCAGTCTCGGATTATTATTACTATGTGCCTTATTTAGAAAGAACTACCACATCGGTTTAAGCCGCAAGAGGTAGTAAACTTTTGCAGCCCACAGTTTTTATTATTATTATATTTCTCCACCCTTTAACGACTGTCACATCGTCTAACGAGCCGACATGATCCAGAAGTCTTATTTCCGCTTCGATTTATTCATAATTATTATTATTATAGCCAAATTTCCAAATCCCTGTGGTCTTTTAACAACTGCCACATCGGTATGCGAGCCGACCATGGTCCAGGAGTCTATTCCCCACAACACTGACAAAACCTCGATGTGTACCTTACTTTCACCAGAAGGAAAGTGATCTAAACTAAGAATCGCAAAAACCAAAGAAACTTTATTTATTAACAATTATATAACATTTATTAAGCTGATGGGAGCAAAAGCCACAATTAACACTTATGAGCCTTAAAGAAATCCAACTATTCTATGTTAGCATCAACTTAATACTCTACTCTATCATCTTCTATTCTTCACAATTTAAAATTTCTAATAAAGAAACTGTGTAATACTTATCCAACTACGAGTCCAGAGACAGAGGCTTTATTTAGATAACCCCGGAGTCAAAATTTGGCTTTATTATTATTATTATAGCAACATTATTAAACCTCGGTCTTTTAGAAGGCTGCAACATCGGTTGTGAGCCAGCAAGATGCAACAAACATATTTCGTCCTCGGTAATTTCCTCGACCTTTTAGAAGGCTGCAACAGCGGTTGTGAGCCGGCAAGAGGTAGTAAACTTTTATCAGCCCACAATTTTTTATTATTATTACCTCCACCCTTTAAACGACTGTCACATCGGTATGCGAGCCGACCATGATCCAGAAGTTTTATTTCGGCTTCGGTTTATTTCAAAATTATTATTATAGCCAAATTTCGAGTCCTGTGGTCTTTTAACAACTGTCACATTGGTATGCGAGCCGACCATGGTCCAGGAGTCTATTTCCCTACAACACTGACAAAACCTTGATATGTACATTACTTTCACCAGAAGGAATCTCTACTAAGTAATTTAAACTAAGAATCGCAAAAACCAAAGAAACTTTATTTATTCAATAATTATATAACGTTTATTAAGCTGATGGGAGCAAAAGCCACAATTAACATTTATGAGCCTTAAAGAAATCTAACTATTCTATGTTTAACATCAAAACTTATACTCTACTCTATCATCTCTTGTTCTTCACAATTTAAAATTTCTAATAAAGAAACTCGTGAATACTTAGCCTAATAAATCGAACTTCGCATATTTAAAATCAACTATGGGAACTTGAAAAGTCTTGACTTTTTAAGCTAGACTTGCGTTTTATAGCTCCTTGTATAAAAGATTAGCAAAATCAATCTATTTAAAGTTAAGGAGAAAGCTAAGATATAAAACCGGTCGTGTCAAAATTTACTTTTCGCTCTCACCAACGGAAAGTCTACATTTGTGTCAACTATTTTCTATTTTTTATATCATTTTTTTGTTTTTTTGTTTTATATATATATATGTATATATATATATATGTATATGTATATGTATATGTATATGTATATATATATGTATATATATGTATATATATATGAATAATAAACTAGATATTAATACTTAAAAATTTGAAATTTTTGTAGGAAAACGGGGTACGTAAGAACAACGGGCAAAGGTAGGTAAGATCATATCGAAGATATACTACCTCATACTAAAATTAAACATTGTCCTCAATTTTTCCTAATCTAAGGCTCACAACCCCATACTAGAACTCAAAAAGTCGAATGCATAATCCAAGCATTCACTAACTTGTAAGGCGTACAACCAATCGGTGTCTTAAAAGCGGTACGGAATGCCCATAAAGCGCCATCTAGTTTGTCAGACCACGAGGCACGGTTTTGTCCAACCGTCCTTTCTAGAATACGTTTCAAACCGCGATTGGACACCTCCACTTGACCGCTCGTTTGAGGGTGATAAGCGATAGCAAGACGATGATTGACCCCATACTTAGACATTACTTTAGCAAATTGATCATTACAAAAATGGGTCCCACGATCGCTTATAATAGCTCTAGGTGTTCCGAATCGGGCAAAAAAAGATTTCAAAAACTTAACCACTACTCGAGCATCATTTGTGGGGAGCGCCTTCGCTTCCACCCACTTTGAAAGATAATCAACGGCAACGAGGATGTATTTATTCCCATGTGAAGACGGAAATGGCCCCATAAAATCAATACCCCATACATCAAAGATTTCACAAACTTGGATAGCGTTTTGAGGCATCTCATCTCGTTGTGAGATTTTGCCTTGTCTTTGACACGTATCACAAGATTTGATCATGGTATGGGCATCTCGATATATGGTTGGCCAAAAGAAACTGGCATCAAATACTTTTCGAGCGGTGAGATTGGCACTATGATGGCCCCTGGTGGGTCCTTCATGACAAGCTTAGAGGATATCATTAGCTTCTTGCCCATGCACACACCGTCGAATGATTTGATCCGCACCAATACGAAAAAGATAGGGATCATCCCAGAAATAATGTTTAATGTCCTTGAAAAACTTCTTCTTTTGTTGAGTCGTCATTCTTTTGATGATAAAATTCCCCGCATGGAAATTTGCATAGTCCGTAAACCATGGGGTATTTTGACTAGAAATTTTACCAAGAGTCTCTAAAGGAAAATTTTCATTTACGTCTTTATTTTCTAACACATCCTTATGAGGATTCTCAAGTCTAGATAAATGATCAGCCGCGAGGTTCTCACTTCTTTTTTTATCACGGATGGTGATATCAAATTCTTGTAGGAGGAGCACCCACCGGAGCAACCTCGGCTTGGCATCTTGTTTATTCATAAGGTATTTAAGCGTGTGATCCGTATACACTATGCTTTTAGATAAGACAAGATATGGTTGAAACTTTTCAAAAGCATACACTACGGCAAGCATTTCTTTCTCCGTCGTAGTGTAATGAATTTGAGCTTCGGTCATCGTCTTACTAGCATAATGTATAGGCTGAAAATGCTTCGTCTTTCGTTGTCCTAAAACCGAACCAATCGCGAAATCGCTAGCATCACACATAAGTTCGAAAGGTAGATTCTAATCTGGGACAACTAAGATCGGAGCTTCGGTAAGCTTCTTTTTAAGAGTCTTAAATGCATCAATACAATCCTTAGAAAACACAAATGGTGTTTCCTTCTCAAGAAGATGAGTCATAGGTCTAGCAATTTTGGAAAAGTCTTGGATAAAACATCGGTAAAAACTCGCATGACCTTGGAAACTCCTAACACCTTTTAAGGTAGTCAGGTGAGGGAGCTTAGCGATAATATTGAATTTAGCACGATCGACCTCAATTCCCAAATTTGAAATTTTATGCCCTAACACAATTCCTTCTCTACACATAAAGTGGCACTTCTCCTAATTTAGAACTAAATTCGTATCTTCACACCTTTTTAGCATCTTTTCTAAATTGGAGAGGTACAAATCAAAACTATCCCTAAAAACCGAGAAATCATCCATAAACACTTCCATAGTCTTTTCGATCATATCATGGAATATGGCCATCATACATCGTTGGAAAGTACCAGGAGCATTACATAAGCCAAAAGGCATGCGACGGTACGCGAAAGTTCCATACGGGCATGTGAAAGTAGTTTTCTCTTGGTCTTGGGGATCTATCGGTATTTGGAAATACCCCAAAAATTCATCTAAAAAACTATAAAACTCTTTTCCGGCTAATCTTTCTAACATTTGATCCATAAATGGCAATGGAAAATGATCTTTTCGAGTCATTTCATTTAATTTCCTATAGTCGATACAAACTCTCTACCCGATAACTAAACGTGTCAGAATTAATTCATTTTCTTCATTAGCAACAACAGTTATTCCACCTTTCTTGGGAACATAATGCACTGGACTAACCCATGGGCTGTCAGAGATCGGGTAAATCAATTCGGCATCAAGAAGTTTTAGGACCTCCTTTTTTATTACCTCATGAATTTTTGGGTTAACCCGTCTTTGACTTTGAACCGTGGGTTTGTAATCATCCTCCATCAAGATTTTGTGTGTACAAAAACGAGGGTCAATACCCTTGATGTCGGTGATTTTCCATGCAATGGCCCATTTATGTGATTTATGCACCTTTAAGAGGGCTTATTTTTCAACATCTTTTAAACCTTTTGCAATAATCACGGGTAACTTGTCATTTTCTTCTAAGTAAGCATATTCCAAATGAGATGGTAAATCTTTTAACTCTAATTCCGGAGGCTCTTCCATTGAGGATTTCGCCATCATTACTTCTCCTTGCTTTAGGTCCATCAGAGGGAGTTGAAACGGGTCATTATTTAATAAATTTTCAATTAAACAAATATCTCCCTCCGGATCGCAATCGGCATGATCAATTTCTGGTGAAATCGAATCATCCTTGAGATAAGCTTCAATCTCTTCTAAAATGAATTCAGAAGTAAAAGACTCATACGTCAGGGTGGGATTGCCACCCGAAGATTTATTAGAAAACCCTAGCAATTCCGGAGCATACTCCTTACAAACCTCATCAATGATGTCAATTCGGTTTACCGACTTATCATTTGTAGAGGAATATCTCGTAGTTTGATCTAGATTAAAAGTTATGGCTTCGTTATCAACCCGAAGGGTTATTTCTTCTCCATAAACATCAATTAAGGCACGACCGGTCCTCAAAAAGGATCTCCCAAGTATGATAGGTACTCGAGGATCGGCTTTAAAATATACAACAACAAATTCGGTAGGAAAGTAGAACTTTCCCACTTTGAAAACGTCTTCGGCGAGTCCTTTAGGATAAGTTATGGATCAATCTGCTAACTCAAGAGTCATCCAAGTGGGGGTAAGTTCGGGTAAGGATAACTTTTTCCAAATGGAAAGGGGCATAAGATTTATGCTCGCGCCAAGATCAGCCAAGGCGTGACATACATCCATTCTCAGGAAATTACATGGTATAAGAAACTTGCCGGGATCTCCAGGCTTTTCGGGAAGCTTTTTGAGGAGCATCGCCGAGCAATTCCCGTTCAACGGTATCTTAGCTAATTCAATCAATTTTTCCTTATTCAAGAGAAAACTCTTAATCGTAGGAGCAAATCTTGGCATCAAAAGTAAAGCATCCGCGAAGCTAATGTCAAAGCGCAAATCTTGAAAGATTTGAAAAATCTTCTCCATTTGATTCGAAGCTTTGTCACGGGATTTTTGATCATTACGACACGAAGGATATGGAATATTCGGCTTAGGTAAAGTCTTTGGAACATCGGGTTCCAAAATCAGAATGGGGTTAACTGGAGGTGGGATGTGAGCGGTACTTCCTTGGAAATTTGTTTGCTCTTTATCCGTTATCTCCTCGGTTTCTCATTCCACTACCTTTTTAGGAGAAGGATTAGTAGGAATCGAGGGTCCCTCGTAAGCAACACCACTTTGAGTAGTGATCGCTTTCATCTTACCCTTCGGGTTTGGAATGGTATTACTCGGAAGAGTACCCGAAGTTGAGGCTTGGTTTTGAAAGAATCCACTTAACATATTTTGCAAGTTAGTTTGAAAGACTTTTTGGTGATTCATCAAGATGGCTTGTTGAGTCTTCATCGTGTTTTGAATTTCATTCTTAAAGTCTCCTTTCAACGAGTTGATTTGATTTTGCATGTTTCTTATCATTTGATCATTAGTTCTCTTGTAACTTGAAAACTCATGTTGATCTTGATTATTAGGAACTTGAAAATGTTGGTTTTGAAATCCTTGATTTTGAAAATTTGGAGCATGATTATTTTGAACTTGAAAACGTTGATTACCATGAAAATTATTTCCTCGATTAAAATTATTCCCTTGACCTTGATTTTGATTATACCTATTTTGACCATTGTTTTGCACCGGAGCAAAACCAGGTGGTGCCATTTGGTTACTAACACGATTTGGAGGGTTAACTTGATTGTAAGAACCCGTTGCCGCACAAACACTAGATTGATTGTTATCGGTATTAGGACAATTATACCAAGCATGAGGCCCACTACAAGTAACACATATTTCCTCAACCGCTTTAACCGGAGCGGGAGTGACAACTTTTTTAGAAACATAAGGTCAAAAGTTGATCCGCAAGCTTATCAATTCTCTCATCCATTTTACTAACACTTTCTCTAGAAGTCGTATTCATCCTAGAAACATTCGATTTATTACGTGAATAATGAACTTTTGATTTGTTTTCAATTATGTTCAAAGCCTCTCTAGGCGTTTTACTCTAAAGATTTCCACCCGCCGCGGCATTTAAGGAGTCTTGATCGTTCTCGTTTAAACCGTTATAGAAGGTATCAACGTGAGTTAACTCTGTAAATCCGTGGTGAGGACAAGCTCTAAGCATTTCCTTAAATCGTTCCCATGCTTCACTAAAAGTTTCCTCGAATTTTTGTGTAAAACGAGAAATTTCATTCTTTAAGTGAGTGGTTTTCGAAGGAGGGAAAAATTGATTCACAAATTTGGTTACGAGATCCTCCTAAGTCAAGATCGAATTAGGTGGTTCTTTCTCGTACCAAACTTTAGCGGCCCCCTCGAGTGAGTATGGAAACATCATTAGCTTAATAACATCGTTCGACACATCTTTAAATCGTAAATTCTAGGTAATCCTTTTGAAACTATTAATATGAGCGTGGGGATTTTCCCTCTCATAACCGTGAAACGGGCTGGCTTAAACTAGTTGTAACAAATTTGTTTTAATCTTAAAATGATCCGCATTAATTTTTGGTAAAATGATAGCTTCTCCATACCCTTCCGTGGGGGCACAGAGTAGCTCTTCCATTGTTCGTTCCGCCATTGGTGCAACTTCAACGATAGTACGAAGATCGGGTTCGACTACGTTTGGAGCACGTCCTCTATTTTGACGTCTCGGAATGGTTACGTTCGAATTATTTGGAAAATTAGAATTTCTAGTGCGCATGCACTAAACAATCAAATGAAGAGAGAAAAATTATATATACAAAAATATTTTTGTTTTACCGAATAATAAACAAACTTAGAGTAACTCCCTTAAGTAAAATTTGCAAACGGGGGACGTAGTGGGAGCGAATCGCCTTAAAAATGTTTGTCCCTTCGGGTCGTAGTTCCGTGGAACAACCCTCCTAATAGCTTATTTCACAAAAGAGGTGTGCCTTTTTCGTAAGTGACACAAGACGGTAAATGTTTGAATCTTAAGTTCGGGAACTTATTAATGGAATATTCACAAATTCTCTAGTAAGAGAATTAAATTGATGTGTATTTTAGTAATTAAGAGAACAAAATAAAAATAAAAAAATTCGAAAGAGCAAATATTTTTGTATTTTTGTATTTATTTAACTTCTACATATACTAAAAAGAAAAGAAAAATATTTTTTACTTTTAATATTTTATAATTTTTTTTGTATTTTTAATTTTTTTCAAAAGCGTAACTTTCGAAGACGAAAGGTTCTCCAAACCACGATCGACAAATGCAAACGAAGGAATCTTAATCACAAATCCCCGGCAGCGGCGCCAAAAACTTGATGTGTAGTTTTATACGTATAATATCAAAGTATAAAGAAATTTAACTAAAAATCCTTGAGGACAAAGATTTAAAGTAAAAATCTACACAAAAATATCCTACGTTTTAACCGGTAAGTGATTACCGGGTCGTTTTCCCAAAGACTTATGAAATTGAGACCTCGTTTGTTATTTGGACAATGACTTGAATTGGTTCGAAGATGATTGTTTTCTAAAATCCTAATAGAGAGCAAATAAAAGCACAATTAAAGCTAACTATGAAAAAAACGTTAACGGGATTAAGAAAACGCGACAAATAAGCAATTGAACTAAAATTAAACCCTAAATGCTTTTCTAAACTTTTTTCTAATCCTAAATGACTATTTAAAAGAAAATGCTAAGGAAATTCTAAAACGAGGGTAATTTAAGTTTAAAAAACGAAGAAAACAAGAACGGGAATGAAATCCCGTTCTTTAAAAAATGAACTTTCAAAATATTAACCCTACGAAAGTAAATTTCAAACCTAAGCCTAGAATATGATAAAAGAAAATTTTATAAAAAAGAAAATTATTTTTTTGATTATTTTTCTATTTTTTATGATTTTTTAAAGTTTATAACAAAATTAATTCACGAAAAATATAAAACTTTAAGCTAAAAATCCTAATTTTTTTCTAAAAATAGCTTATGATAAGCATGATGCAAGAAAAATGAGAAATCCTAAAGAGCTAAACTAAATAAGCCGGGAAAAATCTATTAAGCACTCGAAGTGCTTATTATAACTAAACTCAAAAATGTCTTTAAAAGAATAAAAGACGCACCTTAGGACGTAAAAGTCCCAAGGGCGCAGTGGTTAGTGTGTTTGTGTGTGGAGTGTTATAAAAAGGTTGAGGAGGGTTGAGGTTGTGGGTTCGAGTCCTGCTCACCCACAATTTCCCCTCTTCCCTTTTTTTTTCAAAAACTTTGAAAAGCAAACTTGTAGAACAACTAATAATAAACAAAATTTATAAAAGAAGCTTTTTATGAAATCAAGTAAATAAGCTAAAAATTAGCTTAAAAACAGACAAAAACACTTTAACTCTTTTTTAAGCTTTTTCTTAAAACACAAGTACACTAATAAGCTAAAATAAGCTCAAACCAAATCAAATAAGCTATGACTAACCTAAAACTACCCTAATAAGCACAACTGAGCTAGAAATGAGCATAATGGATAAGCCATAAGCTGAAAAACCAATAAGCACTTTTTCACAAAACAGTTTGCCAAACAGCCTAAATGCTAATTTTGAGCTTAATTTTAAGCACACAAACGGATCCTTATGGAAATTTGGCTTGTGCTAGCTTAAACTATGACCTAAAAGCTATCTAAAACTACTTTTAAAAAGTATTTTGAAATCTAATTAAGCTAAGAAAAAGCTACTTGAAAAGGCTGAAAATTCATTTTACTCTACTTTTGGTTATTGAATTAAAAGACAAAGTGCTACTTCTAGACTTAAAAACAGATAAGCAAATAAGCTTTTTAAACTAAAAGAAGTCCAAAAATCTATTTGTGCACAAAAAATCAAAATCTAAAAACTACTTTTACCTTCTGAAAATTAAGCTTTAAAATGATTGTTTGTCTGTTTATACTACCTGATGCAGTTTGCACTCAAATAACCAAAACTTATTTTGAACAAATGCAGGGTCAAGATCTTAGTTTCTACACTTTAAAATCACAAAAACAAAAACATGAAGAGCAATGATAACAGCTTAAAAAGACAAGAGCTAAAAATACTTATACTACTGCACTTGTTCTAACGGATTCAAATTGCAATTCTACTAACCTATTGAAACTTGATTAAGCCAAACTAAACTCTCAAATCCTAAACTTTTAAACCTATAAATTAGATTTAAACTCAATTTAAAGGACTAAAAGGTCTATAGCAGTACTAACTCTCAGTTAGTACTGCTATGCCAAACATCCCTTTAAAGTGTAAAAACCCAAACTAAGCTTATAAATTTGAAATTTAAAGAATAAGTTGCAAATACCAAATATCATTTAGCTATAATAAGACCTAATAAGCATATTTAAACAAACTAATAAGCTAGAACAATAAGCTTTTTAACTATGCTAATATTTTTTAATTTTTGACAGTTTTAATAACAAATAAGAGTAAACTAAGAATTTAAACCTAACAATCAAACATAATAAGCATTAACAACTATAATAAGTACTATTAAGCAAAACTTAAACAACAATAAGCAATTGATAAGCAGTAATAAGCTAAAATTCAAAATTAAGCTATAAAAAGGAATTTGAAAACTTACAATAGCCTCTACTTAAACAAGGCTTATTAATGCTCCAAGAGCTAGTCAACAAGCTCCAGCTTATCCTAGGATAAGCTGGTGAGGTCCTGGAAACCCATCCAAACTTGGTTTCCCTTCCATTAATAAGCTGTGGTATGTTTAAAGGTGAATTTAAGTGTCAATAAGCTTATTAAGCTTTAAGAGCTTTAATGAGAATTTTGCTAGCTTAGGTAGTATTAATAACAGCTTATTAAGAGCTTAAAAGAATAGTTGAGAGCTTATTAAACCATTTTGCTTTTAAAGTAAACTGAATTCAACACAAAATAAAAAGTAACTTCAAATTTTATTAATGAAATATGAATTACAATGCTTTTAAACGAAGATTACAAAGACTTAATTGACTATAAACTAGAAAATTACAATAAGCTAAAGCTATTTTTACACTACTCCTAAATTAAGCTAGATGATGATGTGAGTGAAGGAGGTCTTGTATTTATAGGCTTGAGAGAAGCTTCTAGTCTTCAACACACGCTCCTGCTTGCTCTGATCTTGACCTTTCAATCATTGCCAATCATTGGATCCCTTGTCTTAGCCGTTAGATCAAAAATGTGATCACACGGATTGCCAGCGTGGCAATCCTTGTGTCAGAGGCCTTGTGCTTCTTTTACACTAAGTTTAGTGTAAATTTCCCATCAAGGTGTGTTTCTTTTGAGTCCACCGTGTCATTCCTTGACCTAATTGACCAATCATGAGCCTCTTGTGACGTCTTTGATGCTGACAAGGAGCTTGGTACTAGCATCTTCTTGTGGCCATGTCAATTTGAGCTTGGGAGGGTTAATTGTATTTTAATTAAGTTAAAATGAGAAGGGTGAAATGGGGGAGACGGTGAACAGTAAAACTGTTTTTCCCGCCCCCCAATTTTATACGTTTGTGTTTGACTGAGGGTTATTGGGTGTTGACTTGGGCTTTTCATTTATAAAAGAATTAGGCCGGGTGAAGGGTTAATGGACTTGGTGAATTGGTAAAGGGTTTATAGATTAAGGCTAACGACCGTTAGTCTTTTATTAACAAAGGACTAACGGTGTTATGAATTTAAGGGCTTTTGGTGAAAATGGTTTAACATTAAGGGTTATTTGGGTATTTTGAAGGTTTTGTCTTTTTGTGGGATGACCATTGTTTGACCAAGGTTGACTTTGTTGACCTTTGCTAGAAACTTCCAGCTCTTGTGCACTCTATCCGTTCTCGTGTTCGTGTTTGCCCGGTTTTGACCGTTTTCTTGTGATTTTTGCAATATCCGTACCTACACATCACAAATGACAAAACAAGCAATATACAAGCATAATTTGCACAATTTAATCATTTAAGGGCCATTTTTGGTATAAAAAGGATATGTGATTTCTCACATATCAGAGGCTTAACAATTATTACCCTATTCTGCACATAGCAAGCAGTATTAACTACTTCAGCCTAAAATGTAGTGGGTAGCTTAGAGTCTGCTAACATTGTTCTAGCTGCCTCAATCAGTGTCTTATTTCTCCTTTCAGCAACACCATTTTGCTGAGGAGTTCTAGCTACACGATATTCTCTCTTAATGCCTTTTTGTTCACAAAAGTCATTCATAACTCTATTCTTAATCTATGTCCCATTGTCACATCTGATTATTTTTACTTTCTTATCAACTAGGTTTTCTATCTCAGTTATAAAGTTCTTAAGGATGCCACTTGTCTCATCCTTAGAGGCTAAAATGAAAACCCAAGTGAATCTAATATAATCATCAGTAACCACAAGATAATATTTCTTATTCATTAGGCTGCTAACAAAAGTTGGACCAAACAAGTCCATATGCAACATGAATAAAGGATAAGTAATAGAGTTCTAAACTTTGGACTTACATAAGGCTTTGTGTTGCTTTCCCTTAAGGCAAGCAACACAAGTTTGGTCATTTTCAAAACGTTTTGAGGGCAAACTTCTCATAAGATTGTCCTTAACAAGTTTATTTATAGTTTTAAATTTTACATGACCAAGCCTCCTATGCCATAGCATTGATTCATCAAGTGTAGCCTTTGCAACAAGACAAGTTAAACTCTCTTTAGGAACAATATTTTTCATATCAACACTGTACATGTTGTTCTTTCTAGGAATTTTTAGTAAAATCTGACTTTCATCAGGTAACTTAAAATCAGTGATAGAACAAAGCATGCAGTGTTAGTAAAAAGAACACAGTTCTTTTTGTCATACATCTGTGAGACACTAAAAAGGTTAAATTGTAACTTCTTGACAAAGAACACATCCTGGAAATCAAGCTTACCCGTTTTAAGAGTACCTTTACCAGTGATCTTTCCTCCTCCTCCTCCTCCTCCAAAGGTAACATATCCTCCATCAAACTCCTGGAAATCTGAGAGATAGGAAATGTTGCCTGTCATGTTCCTAGAGCATCCACTATCCACATAGCCTTGATCATCAGTTGGTGGATTGACCTACACATAAAAATAAGGAATTTAGTTTCTTTTGGGGACCCAAGCCATTACTGACTTGGATCTGCCTCGTGCATCAATATAATTATGTTTCTTCAATGTGATTGATGCACTATCAAGTTTGGTAGGTCTCCAAACCCAACATGCTAAGGCCTTAACATCATTTTCCTGATTAGCCCTAACAGTATTAACAACTGCAGAATTTGGCCTAGGAGTATTAACTGCTTTTGGCCTAACAGTATTAACTTTTACCTTGGCGGTATTAACTTTTTGGCTAAATTTTTTGTTAGTTAATACTGTTTTTGATTGATAAGGCCTTTTTACAGTTGATTGTGCTGATTTTGAAAAATGTGACATTGGTTTAGCACTATAAACTGTAGATTTGGTATGAGCAGTATTAACTGTCCTGTCAATATTAAAAGATTTTAGGCCAGTTTTCATTAAAACTACTCTTGGAACCATGTTCCTTTGAGCATTAGGGTGAGTCCTGTTGGTAGTATAGTTGTAGTTCACCTTGTTATAATTATTCCCATATACTATCCCTTCCCTTTGATGGTATTTACAATGAGCTTGAACATGATCAAAACTCCCACAAACAAAACATGCTTTATTATACATCACAAAATCACTACCTAGCTGTTGGGATTTAAGATTATTCCAGTTTCTTTGATTTCCTTTAGGTTTTTGTGATCTGTACATATCTGCATACTTAACTAGTTTCCTAGTTGTTTTGTCTTGTTGTTTAACAAATTCTATTTTAGTAGGAAAAGCAGTTTGCTTTTCTTTCTCTGACACCAACTCCTCAACCAATAGGGTAGCAAGAGTTGTCTTAACCTCATTTGAGGTACCTACACAGACACTCTTACTAGCCTTAGGTCTATAGCCTTGAACCTTAGGATGTTAGAACTCCTCAAGACCAGAGTAGGAAAAATCAATAGTTGGGGGTGCAAATAAGCCTGTAGGTGGAGGTGGAACAGCATTATACCCCACACCTTTTCTACTATTATTAAAAATTTGGCTCCCTATTAATTTGTCTAAGCATTTAGAAGCATTTTCAAACTTGTCAATTTTAATCTGATTGATCTCTTTTTCTTTCTTTAGCTTGTCTATCTCACTTTTAAGAGCAATGATTTCTGAGTCTTTAAATGAGGCATCTCTTTTTAAAACATCAATTTGATCACTAAACATAACCTCATTTTTCTTGTAAAAGACAAGTTGTTCTTCTACAGATGCTAACCCTCTTTTGTAAGTAGCTAGATTAAACTCAGATTTATTAAATTCTACTCTTAAATTATCAAGTTGAGTTTTGAGGGTTTCAAAGCTTTTAAGACAGGTGTTAGAGCAAGTTTTGTTATTGTATACCTCAGAGTCTGAGAAAGCCATAAGTGCCATATTTGCAGTGACTTCCTCTTCTGCCATAAAGCTCCAGTCAAAACCTGCTCCATCAAAAGCCACCATTGCTTTGGAAGAAGTTTCTTCTACATTCACAGTTCTTCTTGAGCTATCTTGATTTCTGTTCCCATTATCATAATTCCTAGGCCTGCTTTCTTGACTCCTAGGACTTCTGCATTCCCTAGCAAAATGTCCCATCTTATGACAGTTGAAACATTTTACCTTGGACTTGTCATATCCTGCAGTATCACTTCCATTGATAGTGATCTTCTTCCCAGTTCTCTGGTAATACCTTCTTGCTCTCATACTTAGTAATGCTAATTGCCACTTTAAATCCATTTCTTCAAGATCATCTTCATGGATTTGTTCTAGGTCTTCATGAACAAGTTGAGACCCATTTGGTTGATTAGCCAGAAAAGAATAGACTCTGGCATCACTGAGGTTAGCAGTACTATCTTGAGTACTATCAGTACTAACTGAAGAGCTAACAGTTTTAATTTGAACATTAGCAGTTTTAAGATCATTTGTACTGCTAGGAGATGAAACAAAAGCCATATTCTGAGAGTTTGAGTTTGAGTTTGAGTTTGATGATGTAGTTCTTTTGACCTCTTGTTCAACAATCTTAAAATTATTGTAGAGATCATCAAAGCTCATTGAGTCAAGATCTGGTTTATTCCTCCAGACCACAACATGAGTGTTCCATTCAGAAGACAGACTTCTCAAGAACTTTAAATTGAGATCTTCTTGAGAAATATTTTCACCCAAGATGGCCAACTGGCTTACAATTTTTTGAAGGCTGTTAATGATAGAGTCAAGTGACTCTGTGCTTGGAGCATTGAAGTTTTTATACATCTGCTTCAGAAGTATCTTTTGTGTCTTCTTTGTGGCATCATTGCCACCAAATCTTATTTGTATGGCATCAAACAAAGTCTTGGCATCCTTGTATTGATTAAAGGTTAGTAGATTCTCATTTGGAAGTACCATCAGCAACATACTTCTGGCTTTTACATCATTCTTCTTTTGGGTCTTCTCTTCAGTAGTAACAACACCAGGTATCATTGAAGTAGAAGTACCATCAACATTTGTTGTTGTTTGTGCTGTTGGTTTGAAAGAGTTAACATTATCTATGACATCCCATAGAGCATAGTCTTGAATTTAAAAGTATTGCTCTATTCTGAGTCTCCACATCTCATATTCACCTTGCTTGAGAAGTGGCAGTTTTGCAGCAGCATTCGTTTATGTAGTTTCTAGATCCATCTCTTTTGTAAAAAGAGTTCTTCTTGATTGTTTCTTCTAGATCAAAGTTTCAGAACACAAAGCTCTGATACCACTTGTTGATCCCAACTAGATCTTGCAAACCTTGTTAAAGGGTTAGTTGTATTGAATTTATATTCAATACAACTATGCTAGAAACTTTGTTGATACTAAGAGTATGCAGAATCTACACTTTAGTACTTAGAAGAATATCAATGTAATAGTAAACTGTGATGCAGTAGAATGAATGAATAATGAATATAACCAAAAATCTTCAATATTATTATGATGAATAATACGAGTACTCTGACTAGTACTAGGGTTTACAACCTTGAAGCTATGAATATGTCTATTGTGATGTGTATACAACCATAACCTAGGATCTCCTTTTATACACCAAGGAGTCCTTTACAAGATACAAATCTTCTAAACTTTTATAAGATATCTACATATCTTCTAACTATATAAGATATACATAATAAGTTCATACATATCACTTCACACGTCTTTATCTTCTTCTGGAAATTGTAATCTTCATGCATCAGTACAAAGTCCTCCACCAATACTAAGTTTAGTACTGGCAGTACTAACTTCCTTATGGCAGTACTAACTGGTTAGTACTGGTAGTTATAATCTGAGTAGTACTAAGTTGATCCAGCAGTATCAACTTTGTAGAGATCCTTAATTCCCAACAAATTCTTCATGTTGAGTTTATGAGCAAGGATGTGTGTTGTAAATGCGTCTGTATTCCATTAAGACTACAATCACACATAGGATTCCAGATGATCGATACTTCACTAACTTTGTTGATTTCTTTGCAGTGAGGTCCTGTGCAAAATATAGGAAAAACATACAAAATCCTATTTCGGGTATCTACGGTTAATTTAAATAAGCTAAACAAAACTGTACAGGAGACCAATACACCGTATCCATAAACTGGAATACGCCGTATTGAGAAACCTATAAAAAGTATCTAAATACGGGTCAGTCTGTTGAATACGCCGTATCATGTGCATGAATACGCCGTATTGACAGAATTGACAATAATGTTTTTAAAGTGCATAAAAATATAGGACTGATAACGTCTAGACATTCAATACGTCGTATGGTATGAAGCGGATACACCGTATTGATGTCTGGGAAGACAGACTCGATAAAAATAAATAACAATCCGGGTTGTCTCTCGGGAAGCACTTTTCTTTCAGCTAGTCTTTAAGTTAGACTTTTCTTTCAACTTTCTTTCATTTGGTGCGTCACCTTCCATTCGTTGTCCTTTTTTGAAAAATTTCTTGGTAGATTTGGGGCATAGTATCTTCGTTCCTTTCCCAAGTATCATATTTACATCTTCTTATATCAATGTATTCTTCGTTGGATCCAAGTGAATATTTAATAGCTTCGAACCTCTCAGCATTGCACATCCTTTTGTTAGGTTGCTCATAATTTAAAGTGTTAGATGCGTTGTTAGCTTCCAATTTTGCATTGTTGCATTTGTGCTTCGTTTGACTTCGTTCATCATCTTTTTTAGTATTGTTCTTTTCTCGAGTTTTTAGATAAGGCTCGAAGATCGAGGCAGTAGTAGTGTTACCACTACTTAAGATGTTGCCATCCATTCGTCTTTTATTCCAACTTCCATTCAGCCAAGAATGGAATAATACCTTCTTAGTTCTTCCATCCACTCTCTTGTGGTTTTTGAATGACGAATTTACTCGTGATATGAATTCAAGTGGATCAATCCCCTAGTTATTTCCTTCGTCTAACATTTCTTCTTCTCCATCATATGATTCAGGGTAGAATTTATAGAAAATTTCTCAACAAGTTCTTCCCAAGTGGTGATTTTTCCTTCCCCCTCGTTTATCCACCATTGTCGTGCGTCATCAGCCAGTGAGAGAGGAAAAACCTTCATTCATAATTGATAGGAGTCCACACCAGGAATATTGATTAAATCAAGCATTTCAGGTACCATAGCAATGTGGTCCACCACGTCTTCATAATATATCCAGTGGTATGCATTATTTTGTAACTTTGTTAAAAATTCCTTGTTGAGTTTAATGTTAACATCATTATTGGTGTTAGTAATAGAAAGATTTGATTCAGTTTGAGCTTTTTCCGTGCATTTATTTAAAAATAGTTCTGCTATGACTTCCTGTTGTATCTTCTTCAATCAACTAGCTCTGATAAGTATGATCTGCCACACCGGTAAAAATATCAGCAGGATTTGCTCTGAAGAAAGATAGGAAAATTAAGCATGGAAATCAAATATGAAATCTCATATTCTGATTCAGATGATCGATACGCCACATTCAATTGAGGTGAATACGCCGTATTAATCTGTTGAGAGAATACGTTGTATTGTACAAAAAGTTGGATACGCCGTATCCAATGGAAGAGGATACGCCGTATTGGTTTATCGACCAGAACAATGTATTATGAAAACAATTAAATACGAAAACAATTAAATACGAAAACAATTAAACACAAAAATATACAAGCAAATATACAGAATATACAAAATTATACACTAATCTAAATTACACCATCTAATGCTAAAAACCAAAATATCAAATAAAAATCAAGATTATTTTCACTCCCCGGCAACAGCGCCAAAAATTGATGGTGTTGTCGTGTAGTGTAATTTATGCTTTCAAGTTTTAAATTTATATTTTGCCGACTTTACCTAAAACAACACTTTTCACGGGCAGTGTACCCAATCGATGGGAGTTTTGTGGTAGTAGGGTGTCGATCACTAAGAGCGAGAAACACTTTCAATTTATTACTACTTTGGTTTTTCTAATCTAAGTTTGTCTAATCTATGCTAAACCTATGCTAAACCTATGTTAATCATAAATCTAATGGATAAGAGGGGTTTTCAGCCTAAGAGACTGGCACAGGTTTTGTGGTGACTAAAATCAATTCAAGACACTAAAACACACGCAAGCAAATTAACAGAAGATAAAAGAGCGGTCTAGCTAAATATAAGAAAACTGTATTAACCATTATTAATCCAATCAGAACGTTGGTTTGTTTATTAGTGCAATGATTACTTATCTCGAGGCGGCATATCATTCTTAAGACTTAGGCGTTACTTCTTCCTAAGACCTAGACACGTAGAATTCTGTCACAATTAAACGCATTCACATAAAGCATCCTTATTTGCTGATTATAATCTATCTTAGGGATTAAAGCAATGGTGATCTTGCTAAACCCTAGCTCATAGAGACTTTACCCACTTACTGTTTAATGGCAATTTATATACTAGTAGTCCACTGTCTGAGTCCTTACCAATGGAATAAGAACGTACTCGTTGATACCAAGGTCACCTTATGGCTCAACTAAGCTCAATAAACTAAAGGCAAGGA
>BQNB010039014.1:0-48349 GCA_026074375.1 Tanacetum coccineum | reverse complement strand
ACTAATTAAAGACCGAAGCTCCATCGTAGAGTGACCGAACTTCCTTGTTCGACTCAATAAATTGAGGCTAACAGAGATAAATGCTTGTACATTAAATAGATCTATTGGGTTTGATAACCCCGTCCGGGGTATGGATCCGACGGTGAACACCCTGTCAAACGGATGTTTTGTATGGAGACGAGTAGGTACGAGGCAATAATACCTTGTTTCGGGGTAAATTTTAGACATATGAAAAGATATATGTAGTGTTAAGGTATCGGTGTCATGAGCTCAATGCATGAAATGAATCTGATACAATGTATTCGTTGTAATGTTTTTCCCGAGAACTATACGTGTGTTCAAAAGTTTTATACTCATTATTTATAAACTCTGTGGATTCACTCAACAATTTTCAGGTAACCAAGGATGATGGCAACGATAGAGTGGAGGTCTTGTGCGTGTGGTCGCTTGTGTAGAAGCTTGCTAATCTGTTCCTTGTTTTCTTAAAAGAATGTCTTTAAATTTGAAACAATTACTTTTCAAATGTCGTGATGGATTTGGTTATGATTTCTGTGGGACTAAACGCATTTACTCTGATTTTAAATAATGGAACACATGTTTTGAAAACGTCTTTTTTTGGTCGTTTTCTATATCTTGGTGTATTGTGCTTTGAAGTAACACCCATTGTGGATTTCGCTGCGCATTGTGAAAATGGGGGTGTTAAAGGTACAAAGCTAGACTAGTGGCCAAAGGATTTCACCAGAAGGAAGGGATTGATTTCAAAGAGACATTTGCTCTACTGGCTACAATGGTAACAGTCAGATGTCTTCTCTCTATTGTTGTGCAGAACCAGTGGAACATTGAACAACTTGACATCAACAATGCTTTTCTTTGTGATGATCTCAATGAGGAAGTTTATATGACTGTTCCATAAGGCTATCCCAAATCACTCCCTCCTAACACAGTTTG
Organism: Tanacetum coccineum; assembly: GCA_026074375.1. Lineage (NCBI taxonomy): Eukaryota > Viridiplantae > Streptophyta > Magnoliopsida > Asterales > Asteraceae > Tanacetum > Tanacetum coccineum. The sequence continues at coordinate 47,401 of BQNB010039014.1, read as the reverse complement.
CAAGGTAACCAAGTCTTTATATGGTCTAAAACAGGCTAATAGACAATGGTTTGAGAAACTCACAAATTTCTTGATAAAACTTGGTTTCAAACAGAGCTATGTGGACACCTCTCTTTTCACAATCAATCACAATAGATCTCTCACTGCATTACTAGTTTATGTTGATGACATCTCTTTGGACAGCAAAGATAATGCCTTCACTTTGGTAGATGTGTACGGGTACGAGTTTAATGCATCCGAGGCTGCTCCACAGTCTCCAGACCTGGCACCACTTTCACCAGCTCATGCTTCTGTTTATCTGGAGTACGTTGTACCATCCGATGATAACCTAGAGCCAGCTGAGGCTCAGCCATTACCCGCATCTGTATCACTTACTGTCTTCTCACCGGATTACTCGGTGGACTCCGAGCCAATGGAGGAGGATCTTGACGAGGATCCAAAGGAGGACCTCAAGGAGGAGCCCTTTGAAGAGGAGGAGGAGGAGGAGGAGGAGCCCCTAGCTATGGCCGCCTCCGCATGAGCCTTAGCAGATTCCACATCTCCATCTGAGGAGACGGACGCATTCGAGGAGGCCGAGGTCACTCCTACACCACCATCACCCATTTTACCCCACTATATTATCCTTTTGTCTCATACCCCGACTCCATAGGGCACAAAACACGGTTCGACCTCAGACTCCTTTACCATCATCCTTTGATGCACACATCGAGGCTTGGCGTATTGCACCTGCATCTCCATCACCATCACCATCTCCACTGTCACCTTTATCATCACCTCTACCCAGGATACCATTACCACCACTACCATCATCACCCATCCCCAGAGATTCTGTTAGCCTCAAATTATTGAGTCAAACAAGGAATCGTTGTCTTTATTTAGTAAATGTTGTAATAGGCTAGAAAAGGGTAAACGGGCTCGTTAACGTGATCTAATATTGTAAGTGTTGCGGGCTAAAGCATAAAGTAATCCCGAGCCCGGCCCAAGATCAAAACCACACGGCCCAACAAGCTCATTAGGAGCCGGCCTAGTTGTGGGTATAAATACCCCTTCTCCACACAAGGAGAAGGGTTGGTTGTTCATTTGTGTGTAAGACATAATATTGTTCAATCCTTCCACTTTCTCTTTCTACTTTCTCTCTCTAAACTTCTTCCTCTTTTCTTCTCATCTTCTTATCTTATTTTCTTGGTTTGATTATGGAAGTGAAGTGATATTTTGGTTATGACAATTGGTATCAAGAGCCACGAGGTGGGTTTAGTGTTTTGTGGTTTTGGTTTAGCTTATTTTGAAGCTTTTTATTAAGCTTTTTGGTTCGGCTTATCTTCATATAAGTTCTTTGAATCAAAAAGTTTGTGTCTTTAGTATCTAAAATCTTTTGGGATAAGTTTGTGATAAAAAATAACCAAACAAAACAGCTTATTTTGGTCTTAAAGTGATAGGCTTATTTCCTTTTTAAAACCGTATTTTTTGATAACTTTCGAATCATTTTCAAGCTTGTTTGTTGTTATTTTGGATCATCCACTTGTACTTTCGTGCTTATAAGAAGCTTATTGAAGAAACAAACAGCTTATTTGGATCAAAAATTTCTGGGTTTTAAGTTGAATACTGCGGTTTGTGCAAACTTTTTGAATACTGCGGTTTGTGCTCTTTTGAACACTGCGGTTTGTGCAAAACATTGTACTGCGGTTTATGTAGTTTAGTGTTTACTGCGGTTTATGTTCACAGGTGTTACTAATCTCTGCGGTTTATGACATTTAGTGGAAACAAAACTATGGCAAAATTTACACTCTATTGCGGTTTGTGACAAGTATTCACTGCGGTTTGTGCAAAAACTGTCACTGCGGTTTGTGACAAGTATTCACTGCGGTTTGTGCACACAATATTCACTGTGGTTTGTGACAAGTACTCACTGCGGTTTGTGCAAACATATTCACTGCAGTTTGTGACAACTCTTTGACTGCGGTTTGTGACACCTAACTCACTACAGTTTATGACAACAAGCTTCACTGCAGTTTATGACATAAGCATCAAAATTCATTTTCGGTTAATCAATTTTGGTACTAATTAAAACAAATTCAGTACAAAGCATTATTGATTAAGTACTTCTAATTTTAATCGGACTTCAAAGACAACAATTATACTTTCACGGTTTCTTCTTGATTTAGTAAAATCCCGCAAAAGACTCTTCTTTTCTCGGTTTAAATCATAGACTTGTAAGATCCCGTGAACTAAAAATTTAATTCTTATAACCACAACAACAATCACTTTACCTACAAAATCATTTTTACTTAATAACACATCAATCATTCATCATGACTACTCCAATTAAAACTTCAACATCAAACAGTCAAATGCATAACAACATCATGGCAGCTGGTTCAAAAGATCGTCCACCAATGCTTGCAACGGGAAGATATGCTCAGTGGCAATCATGTTTCATGAGATATGTTGATACGAAACCAAATGATGATGCCTTGAGGAAATGCATCCTCAATGGTCTTTTAAAATTTTTTAATGTCTTCGATTCCAGGTCCAACCGCCCAAACAGATTGATTCTCCTGAGAACTTGTAAGATACAATAGTTCTTGAGACATTCTCGAATATTAGTCCTGAAAAAAAGCTCATTATGATGCAGAAAAGGAAGCGATTCATTTGATCTTGTCTGGAATCAGGGATGACATTTACTCAACTGTTGATGCTTGCAAAATAGCTCATGATATGTAGATAGCCATTAAAAGGCTACAACAGGGTGAATCTCTTAACAAGCAGGATGTTAAGACTAGTTTGTTTTGGGAGTTTGGCAGATTTATTTCAAGAGATGGAGAGTCAATTGAGTCATACTACTCCAGGTTCTACAAGATGATGAATGAAATGGTAAGAAACCAGTTGGAAGTTGTAACATCCGAGAATTTTCAAAATTTCGAATGACGATTTTACCCTTTGACTTTTAGGGTCTGACTTGACTTTTTAACTTTTGGTATTTTATTGTCACATAAAAGCGATTACCGCGTAACCAGTAAATTTTCGGAACATATTTAAAAGAGATATATGTTATCCCTAAGTTGATTTATCAAAAACGAGCAGCTAAATCACGTTTTCGTTATTCGGACTCTAAAGCAATTTGATGTAAAACGACATTCCTGGCAACTTTTTAGTTTTGACCGAGACCCGAAAACAGTCAAAAGGTGACTGAAATGCCCTCGCAAGATTTTAGAATCAAGAACGAGTACCGGCACAAAAATAATTAAATTACATTTAATTATCTACAGTTTTATTAAATAAGATAATATTTATAAATTATTTAACATTTTATTCAGTGAGTTTGTTGAAGACGCAAATATTCGAGTAAATAGGATCATTTTACGGACAGTTTATCGGAAATATACAAAATAAATAATAAACGTTTTAAATAAATTTTATAAAACGTTTACGAAAATTAGTCGAGTGAATACTCATTTTTATCAGAAAAATGATTTGGAAAACAATGGCGCAAGTTTCGTATTTTGAATCGTCCGATAAGTGGCTCAAACGAGTCCCGAACCGATAGTTATCAAAATTATACTAAAAATTTACAAAATGAACCCTAGACTATTGGGTATTATCATTTCAAGTTATAAATTTTATTATATATATAAAATTTATATATTAAAAATTCATTTCCATCTCATATAAACACACACACACCTTTATCTCTCTCCCCTCTCTCATAAAATCCGGCCACCGCCGGCCACCACTCGACCACCGCTGCCGTGCCGCCACCGAAAAACTTTTCCAGCGACTTTTTCCGGCGAACCCAAAAATTATAAAAAGATAGATCCGTCCCGGATCTATCCGATCCCCACCACCACGCGCTGCCACCACTGTTGCCGCCCCACCATTTCAGTCGCCACCGCCACTCAACACCACTCCACCACCACAGCAGCACCACATAAGGGTGCGTGTGGTTTTAAACCCCCACCAAAAGGGGTGTTCGTTTCTGGGTAAGCGCAAGGGTGCGTTCGGTGGTATAGCAGCAGGGGTGTTCGTTTGGTTTTATAGAAAAACAACAAGGGTGCGTCGGTTGTGGTAGTAACACCCAACCAGGGGTGCGTTTTGGTTCTGGGCATAGCACCACAGCAGGGTGCGTTTGGTTTGTATTAAAACAGCCAAGGGTGCGTCGGGTTGGGTCTCAAACCCATGAGGGTGCGTCGGGTTTGTGGTAACACACCAAAGGGTGCGTTGGTTTTGGGTTCATAGCCAACAAGGGTGCGTTGGTGTTGTTCGCAGCCATGGGGGTGTGTTGGTTTAGCATGAGACTAGTACCAGGGTGCGTTTGGTTTGGTCTTAACCCGAAAAGGGTGCGTTTGTTTTGATATAGATCAAATAGGGGTGTGTTTGGTTCTGGTTATTAATCGAAAGAAAGGGGCGTTTGGCTGAGTAATATTATCGAAGGGTGCGTTCGGTCTATAAGCAAAGCACCACGAGGGTGCGGTTGGTTGTGTTCTCACCACGTTAGGGTGCGTTTGGTGGTGGCAGCCACCCTCGTAGGGTGCGTTTGGCTTAACAGCCACCACCAAGGGGCGTTTGGTTCTCGGGTTTCACACGCAAGGGTGCGTTTGGGGTCCGGGTCAGCAGCAAGAGGTAGCGTTTGGTTCGCGGTTTATCACCACCAAGGGGTGCGTGGTTTAGCAGGTTCACAGGTAGGGTGCGTTTGGTTTCGTGGTTTATCACCACCGGGTGCGTCGGTTTGGGTATAACAGCCGAAGGGCTGGGTTTGGTTGGTCTCGCGGCACCAAGGGGTGCGTTGGTTTGTTTGTCACACGGCCAGGGTGCGTTTGGTTATGCGTACAACACCAAGGGGTGTTTGTTTCTGTGGTTAACACCACATAAGGGTGCGTTTGGCTGTGTAAATCAGCCAAAGGGTGCGTTTGGAATCGGGTCAGCAGCAAGGGGCTGCGTTTGGTTTGTGTTTTCACCAAATAGGGTGCGTTGGGTTGTAGCATAAGCCCCACATAGGGTGCGTTTGGTTATTTAAAACGGATTAGGGTGCGTTTGGCATTAAGGACAGCCCGCAAAGGGGCGTTTGGTTAAGGGTTTAACAGCCGAAAGGGGCTGTTTGGGTCCAAGGGTTTGTTTGGTTTGATAATCAGACACAAAAGGGTGCGTTTTGTTTTGCACCATAAATATATTAATTGTTTCATTTATTATCGATTTAATGTATATGTGATGAAATCTGTTTAAACTTGTGACGTCTAAGTAAAATATGATATTAATATTTAAAACGGGATTGATATTAATGTATAAGCAATATTAAATGTATTTTAGATGAGTTTTGAGCTAAAAACGGACTTTTTCTTTTGATCGCATTTTTATAACGGAATAATTGTGAGCAGAAATACGGAACATGGGATTCGGAGTTTCGATGATGTTGAATAAGTTAGGACTTTGGTTACAAATTTTAGATTTTGCGGGACGGTTTGATATAAAACGGGACTTTTAAATTCCCAATAACAAGGAAACTAGGTGAAATCGGAATATACACTTTAGTAGAAAATAGGTTATTTTTAATATATATTAATCTGCGATTTAATTAATTAAAGGATTTGAGCTTACGAGTCCGTTTCAGACCTTTACGGCGAACACGAAAGTTGTTAGTTATATGACGTTTTACTTTGCGTCGAGATTGTCAGTTTTAAATTAAGACATATCGGGTCATAAACTAAAGTCGGTTGTTCTATTATTTCAATTAATTATATTTAAGACCACTGTTCGGTTCTAAAAACGAAAGGTCTAAAAATAGTAACTTTCGGTAAATATTCGACATGAGCTATGATTGGACGGAAAATAGTATATATTCATATAATATTATATGGGTAAGGTTTAAAGACGTTACCTCGTGGTCTTTTCTCATCACGTGTATATATGATGCTATAATATTAAAATATTGTATGATTTCGTCGTTACGATGTACGATTCGTTGATCATATTTTAAAAGTGTATTATATTCGATTATTTAGCGACATTAATTATAGGTCGTGGTCGTGAGATCGTCGCAGATTCGGTTTTATTTTCCTATTACTCATTGCCTTTAGTTCGTGATTTATTTGGATTATTTGATCGTGGTCTTTTGATCAAGGTGAGTTCATAGCCCCATGTTTTACAATTATTGATTTACAAGTTTTGGGGTGTGAAACATGCTTTGTTTACAAATGGACGCAAGTGTACATTTTAGCTTGAGTTGGAAGTCGCGAGGTTAAATAGATCTATTTGGGATTGACCTCCCCGTTCGGGTGACTAGCTATCACTGGGAACGAACGTTATAGCATGTCGGATGTTGGATGTTACAGGTTGAACATCATCACGGGCAATGTAGGCAATATTTATGTATTGTATTCATATATGTCGAGCTTCGGTGTCATGAGCTTAGGTAAACATAATTACATTCTGTGATGGTTGCATGGGATGCATGTCCACAGGGAAAGTCTTGCGGTCCTGGATTATACATTTATATAAACCTATGAATTCACCAACTTTATGTTGACCGTTTTAAGCATGTTTTTCTCAGGTGATATAGATGCTTGGATTATTTGATGTGCATTGGAGTCTTTACATTCAAGTTTTTCATGGTGATGCAATTATGGGACAACTATTATTTTGATTTCAGAAAATCAACGAGATTGTTTTACAAACGACACATTTAGAGGTCGTTCTCTTGTATCTAGCGCTGTGTATTATGAAGTAGCACCCCATGTGGTATTCCGCTGCGTTGTGATTTTTGGGGGTGTTACAGAAGTTGCTACTATGCAAGTTAATGTTCAGTTTCTTCAACAACTTCAACCAGAATGGTCAAGATTTGTGATTGTTGCCAAGCAAATTATTAAATTGGACAAAGAATCGTACCACAAGCTCTTTGACATTCTGAAACAGTACCAAAAAGAAGTTAATGAAATTCGTGCTGAGAAGATAGCCAGGAATGCAAATCCACTTACACTTGTTGCTGTTGCTTAACAATTTACCAAAAACTAAAAAGTCATATGCACCACTGATTTGAATATAATAGTATATATATATATATATATATATATATATATATATATATATATATATATATATATATATATATATATATATATATAAATATATAACTAAAATACCAATTATCAATAATAGTATAGTAATAAGTATTCCGTAAGGATTTAAGAAGATTACTTTTATCCAAAGTAAAATTCAAAACCTTCCCGAGTCGTATCCCGACGAGGTGTGAATTGAAAATCGGTTAAGTTCGTGATCGCGTGATTTGAATGGTTTAAGAGATTTTTATTTTGATTTCTAAATCTACTAATGAAAACGCATAAAACATGTAAAGACAAGTAAACAGTAAAAGCATTTAAAGCATTTAAGAAATTAAACACGAAAACGTTAACAAGAATTTAAGAACGCGATATTTAAGCAAATAAATCAGAATTTAACCCTAAAAATGTTTTTTCATTTTTTATAAATCCTAAATGACTAAAAATAATTTTAGAAAAAAGAATTATATTTTTCTGACTTTTATTTTATTTATTATTATTTAAAAACAGATTTAATCTAAATTAATTATTAAAAATAGAAAACTAAATATTAAAATTTTGGAAAAATTAAGAAAACTACTTTGACTTATTTAAAATCTACAATTAATAAGCAAATAAGCAAAATAAGCTTAAAACTAAAATTGACTACAACAATTAAATGTTGCATGTCTTAAAATGAAAAAGACCCCAGGGCAGTTTGTTATGGTGCGTGTGTTAAATCATTGGGTGTGTTAAGGGGGAAGGTCACAGGTTCGAGTCTTGGACTTCCCTATTTGAAAAAACCATTTTTTTTATTTTTCTTTTTGAAAACAGCTAAAGAACAAGTAAAAATAAGCACATTTAATAAAAGCACTTTTTGATAAAGCTTAAAATTAAGCTAGATAAAGCTTAACTAAGTTGACAGTTTTAACTTAAAACTGTCAAGCTCAAGTTAAAGCAGTCTTGACTTTTTAAACTAAATAAGCTAGAAGAAAATTAAATAAGCCAAAAACAGATAAAACACTAGACTTAATAAGCATTTAGGACCAAAAATAAGTTGACATATTAAACTGAAAAGCACTTAACAAGCTAAAAGATAGATTGCTTAAGACAAATACCAAAAGGACTTTTGACAGATTTTAAGTTAAAATTTAGGACACGTAAGCTCTAGGTAAAAGCTGAAAAGATAAAAAAAAACCCTAAAAACTAATGACTTAAATAAGCAAGAAATAAGCAAAACATTTAATGAAATAAGCTAGAAAAGAGCAAAAGAAAATGGCAGACTCTACTAGCTTTGCTTTTGGCTTATAATGACTACTTGAAGCTAATCATTAAGATTCAAAAAAACACTTATTATCAAACAAAGACTTAAAACAGATCAAAACCCTACTACATTAAGCTAATTTTAACAAAAAATTATCCTAAATTAAGCTAGGAATTGATCTAAATTGAACTGCATAATCAGACTTTAAAGAACCAGGAAACACTACTAGAATGATTACGGCTAAAAGGCTTAACATATAATTTCCAAAGTAAACAACTCAAAACAGGTTCATATTAAGACTATTGAAGCTACATTAGATCATAAAAACTACTACTCAAATGCATTTTTAAAGAACTTAATAAATAAGCTGTTTGAATCAACACATAAACCAGTAGACATGGAGCTTTGATAAAACTAACTAAAAAACTAAATAAAACTTATTTTAAACTTGTTAAAACTCATATTAAGGTTAAATTAGAGCTTATGAAAGCTGAATTGAGGCTAAAAACAACATACACTTGCTTCTACTATGCAAATTATGCTTAACCCAAACACCCCTTTAAGATTCTAAATTCTAACATTTAAGCTAAACAGACTCTAATAAGCTTTAAAAAGTGAAAACAGATTGAGTTCTTAATATATTAAGAACAAATAAGAAGTTCTCAAGGAAAAATAAGCACTGAATTAAGCTGAACTAAATAAGCTGATTTTAACATTTAAAAGGCAGAGCAAATGAACACTTAATATAAGCTATTTAAAAAACTATAAATCAAACATATTAAGCAAACTTAAGACTGTAATAAGCACATTAAGCATAAAATAAGCAGAATAAGCAGTGAAATAAGCTGGTATGGAAATTAAGTACAATAGAGTAAAAAGAGAACATACCTTGATCCTAGCTCAAACAAGGATCAAACATGCTCTTAAGAGCTTAAGTCAACAAGCTAGCTTATAAAATAAGCTAAGAATAAGCCCTATAAGCCCATCCAAATCTGGCTTATCTTCCCATTGGCTTATTCAATCAATTTTTGAATTTTCTAAATGGAAATCTTAATCACTTAAGCTTTGGCAAAGCTTAAGTGAATAAGCAGTAGCTTGTAAGTAAAAAGAGCTTATTGAAGCTTATAAATCACATATAGACTTAATTTCAACCAAGGTGCTTAAGAGTAAAGACAGAATTATAACACAATTAAAACGGAAAATGAGATTTTATTAATTAAAAGTTCATTACAAGATTAAGTAAAGCAGAAATTACATAAAAGACATTAATAAGCTAAAATAAGCTAAGCTACTACTAAGCTACTCCTAAACTAGATGCCATTCCCTGTGTGATTTGCCTGCTATTTATAGCTGCGAAAGGAAGGTTCTAGGTCCATGAGACGCTCCATAACTTCAAATCTGAGCCTTTGATTGTTAACCGCCTCTTTTCAACCCTTGGATCTCTTACACGTCCCATCATCCAATCATAGGTCTTGGGATTTCCAGCGTGGCATAAGTGGGTGTCAGAGGTTGTCAGGTTCATCTAGAAGCTCTGCGTGTGTGGGTGAATGATAGTTTACCCTGTGTGTGTGAAAATGGGAGGGAAAGAAATGGTAAAAGATGTACAGTGATTCCCCTTTTTGACTCATTTAGTTATAGCTTTGACCCGTTTTGTAAGATTGACTTGGACTCTTTTGACCGGGTATAGAAAAGTGGTGTTGGGCTTAAGTTATATAATTGGGCCAGAAAATGAGTTTTTGGATTAAAGTTATATGGATTTGGACTTAAGTTATATAAATGGGTTTAGGCTTAAAGGTTTATAAGGATACAAAATTAGTGGGCTGACCCGGCCCAATAAAATGGGTACGGGTTGGCCCATTAATAATGTATATGCCTTCGGCTTCATCTTTTCACACTCTTTCCATTCCCGTGCTCGGTTTTGTCCGTTTTGCTTCGTTTTTGTCCTTTTGTGCAATATCCGTTACCTGCAAGACACAATTCACAATACAAACGAATACAATGCATTTTTCTGTATTTATTGGTCATTATTGGTCTTTTTAGCTTGTTTTTATTAGGGAATGGTATGTGGTATTTAAGCAAATTACTAACGATTGCCGTGTCTAAGCAATGTCATAAATACACTACTTGAAATGTAAAAAATTTCAAACCCCTTACCTTCGACTTAAATTACCTCAAAAAGTAGCTAAGTGTTCATCTAAGGGGGTTAAGAAATCACTAGTTTTGACAAGCCCCCCGTTTTCCCATTTTTATGCATTTATTATTATTATTCATATCATAACTTTAAGGAACAAGAGACACTAAAATGATAAATTCATCGTCCTTGATTTTTCACCCGCCCCAAACCAAGCTTAAAAACGAAATCATTGTTGAATACAAGTTAAGATGCTTACACTACTCATAAATGCTAATTGTGAATGCATAGCTACTTTCTGCTCCCTTATTCCTAAGTCCTCTAAAGGTTTTATTCTTATTATTGGTGACAAATAAATTAATGTCTCATTCCCATAAAGTAAAACCCGGTTTAGACCACAATTAGTTTGAAATCATTTCCTAAAGAGACGATATAGTGAGAATAAGGTCCTCATTAAGGTTCTAATTTCGCATGATTTAGGGGTTATCCTTTTTAGATAACCCCGGAGTCAAAATTTGGCTTTATCATTATTATTATTGCAACATTATTAAGCCTCGATCCTTTAAACAACTGCCACATCGGTATGCGAGCCGACCATGGTCCAGGAGTCTTATTTCGACCTCGGTGATCCTCGACCTTTTTTAAGGCTGCAACATCGGTTGTGAGCCGGCAAGATGCAACAAACTTTTATCAGTCTCGGATTATTACTATGTGCCTTATTTAGAAGACTGCAACATCGGTTGTGAGCCGGCAAGATGCAGTAAACTTTTATCAGCCCATAGTTTTATTATTATTATTATTACCTCCACCCTTTAAACGACTACCACATCGGTTGTGAGCCGGCAAGAGGTAGTGGTCTTATTTCGGCTTCGGTTTATTACATAATTATTATTATAGCCAAATTTCAAGTCCTGTGGTCTTTTAACTACCTAGACAACGGTAGCGAGCCGTCAAGAATCGGTAGCCTATTTCCCCACAACACTGACAAAACCTCGATGTGTACCTTACTTTCACCAGAAGGAATCTCTACGAAGGGATCTAAACTAAGAATCGCAAAAACCAAAGCAACTTTATTTATTTAACAATTATATAACGTTTATTAAGCTGATGGGAGCAAAAAGCCACAATTAACCTATATGAGCTCTAAAGAGATCCAACTACTCCACGTTTAGCATCTAACTTATATTAAACTCTATCATTTTTCGTTCTTCGCAAATTTAAAATCTTCAATAAAAAGATCCTCGAATGCTTAGTCTAATAAAATCAAACTTTGCATATTTAAAGTCTATCATGGAAACTTGCAAACTCTTGGCTTTTTCAAGCTAGAATTCACATTTTAAAGCTTCTTGTATAAAAGACTAGCAAAAGCTTTAATTTATATAAGTTAAGGGGCAAACTAGAGCGCAACATGCTCGATCAAGTCAAAATTTATTCTTATTCTCACCATCGGAAAGTTAAAAATTTGTGTCAAAACACTTATTTTATTTTTGAAAATTTTTTAATTTTGGCATAAAATCACATATTTTTTGTGGCAAAACAGGGTTACGTGAAGACAAAGCAAATGCAAGTAAGATCAAATTAATAGATACCCCCCCTCCCATACTAGAACTAAACATTATCCTCAATGTGAGACTGCCACCCCCATACTAAAATCAACGCATAATCCTAATATAAAAGGGTCTCTACGTAAATCTAAATCCGTTTATTAATTATGCTAATAGATAAACGTTAGTCAATAAGATCTAGGATATTGGATTCCCATATATAAGCATGTTAAGGATCGAAGCTTGAGTGAATGATGTACAAAACCACGGGCACGAGAGTCTTCATAATCCGGGGCAATCCTGAACATAAAAAACAAGCCATGAAACACGAGAAAGGAAGAGGCGAGCCTCCTCACGTCACACTTATTAGAAAATAGAAAAAGAAGATAGAAATACGGGTTGCCTCCTGAGAAGCGCTTGTTTTTGTGCGAGTCTCTAGCTTGACTCTCCCCATATCATCGTGATATTAGGGACGAAACATGTGGAAGAGCAAATCTCCATTAGACTTTCATTTAAGATGTTTAGATTAACATTGAAGCACATGAAAGTTCCATTCCGATGAGATATCGCCGGCTCTAGAGAATAGAAACTAAAAACAGAGATGCCGGGGTCAAAGATAGTATCTTCACTCCCGGGGGAGAGAAGAAGAGAAGAATCCATAGAATAAGTGAGATAAGGAAGAAAGATTCTAACAACAAATGTGAGGGAAAAATAATGGCGATCCTCAAAGGGTAACCTCACATATGTCAGAGAAATAATTTTCTCATGAATCCCAGGGTCGAAAACTTTGACCATACTCTTCAAATCATCATTATCAGGTTCATCCTTTAAGCTTCTTGGGTCATGATCTAAAAATACCTCAGGAGGGAGATTAGGGATAGTGTCATTAATAAGCAAACTCTTAAGATAGATTATATCTCTCTCCGAATCATGATAACCATCCTCAATATCCGTAGAAACATCAATATTTAGAAAAGCATCGATCTCATCAATATCGCCTCTTGGGTCGAAACACTTATCCTTATTAGCATCGGAAAGAGGTGTGACTAGCAAAGCTGGCTCATCAAGGTTAGAAACATAAGAGTCCTTGCTCTCGATGTCCTCTAACACCCCATTAAACACTAGAGATGTACTTGTCATCGAAATCAAATAGAGGGTTTGCGTAAATTTTAACATTTTCTTCTGAAACACCCTCATTACTAGAGGTAAAATCATCATTAGCATCGAAGAGAGGATTAGAGAAAGTCACGGAATTATCACAAAAAGGCAAATCACATTCTTTGTCAATGTCGGACGTATCCTCGGACTCCCTTGGGATTGGAACAAGGCCCTCAACACTAGAATTTATTAATTCGTCCGATTCCTTTTCAGGAATAGTGCGAAGATCCTCATCCCTCATGATGAGAGAGTCATCAGGCTTCATAGTCGGTAAGACGGGTGTGATTGCAATAGACGGAAGAATTTGAGAAATAATTTTATTCAAAAGAATAGTACTCTCCTCGTCATCATTGTCATCATCGTCATCATAGCAAATAGAATTGAAACATCACGAAGGCTCGGGAGTATGAGTACTAAGATTAGCCGCCTGCTCTCGTTGACGTAACATTTCAACCAAGGATTGCATAGTTTTAAGAAGAGGCATTTCGTCCTTTTGTGAGATTTTGCCTTGACGTTGACATGAGTCACATGACTTCACCATGTTATGGGCATCGCGATAACTCATCGGCCAATAGAAACCGGAATCAAAAAGTTTCTTAGCGGTGTAGTTTGCACCATGATGTCCTCCCGGTGGGACCATATGGCACGTCGTAAGGAATATCAGACGACTTTTGGCCGTAAAATTATATATAATGTCTAAATTCATTTTGATCCGCACAAATTCAAAACAAATAGGGGTCGTCCCAAAAATAATGCTTTACATCCTTAAATAATTTTTTCTTTTGTTGGGATGACATCCTTTTAAACTAGACTAATTCCCTGCAAGGTAATATTGCAATGTCGGCAAACCATAGGTACAAATCACCATGAAAAGTGATCATCCGAGGGTCTCGAGAGGAAATGTCTTCATTTAATTTTCTTTTCCTTTTCCTCGAGAATCAAACCTTGATGATGATATTGTAATCTTGATAAAAGGGTCAACCGCGAGATTCTCCACTCCTTTTTTATCACAATAATGGACATTAAATTCTTGGAGTATGAGAATCCATCCATAGCAGATCTCGAATTAGCATCATGCGATACAAGAAGATATTAAGAGCACGAGTTGTCCGTATACCACTATGGTCTTGATAAGACTAAGTAAGCCGGAAATTTATCGAAAGCATACACCAAAAACACGGCTAATACTCTTTTTCATAGTATTGTAGTGTGCTTGGGCGCAATCCGTCATGGTCTTACTTGACAAAGTGTATAGGGCTTAAAATGTTTGGTCTTTCGTTGCCCCAAGACTGCACCTACCGCATAATCACTAAAATGGGTTTTTGGGGGGGGGGGTTCCCCCCCCGGCCAAAAAAAATTTAAAATTTTTTTTTTTTCAAATTGTAGGATCCTAATCGGTGCCCTAACAACGGTGTCTTCAGTTAACTTCTTCTTAAGTATATTAAATGCTTCAATACATTCTTTCTAAAAAATAAACAGAGGGTTTTCTTTTTCTATAAAATGGGTCAGTCGGCAGGGCGATTTTAGAAAAATCTTGAATAAATAGAACGATAGAACCCGGCGTGACGTAAAAAACTTCGAACGCCTTTGACGGAAGTCGGATGAGGGAGTTTAGCTATAACATTAACTTTACCTCTGTCGACCTAATCTCGATTAGAAATTTATGCGAGGACAATGTCCCCCCCTCTTTAACCATGAAATGGCACTTCTCCTAATTTAGAACTAAGTTGGTTTCTTCGCACCGTTTTAGCATTTTGTCTAAATGGGAGAGGCATGACGAGAAAGAATCCCCGAAGACCGAGAAATCGTCCATAAAGACTTCCATTGTTTCCTCGATCATGTCATGGAAAATGGCCATCATGCACCTTTGGAACGTGCCCGGAGCATTACATAAACCGAAAGGCATACGTCGGTAGGCAAATGTCCCATAAGGGCAAGTGAAGGTGGTCTTCTCTTTCTCTTGCGGGTCAATAGGAAATTAAAAAATTTTAATAAATAAATAATCTAGAAATTTTCCATCTAAAAAGCAATAGTATTTGTTCCTTGCTAAACGTTCAAGCATTTGGTCCATGAAAGGCAATGGGAAATGATCTTTACGAGTAGCGTCATTAAGCTTACGGTAATCAATACAAATGCGCCATCCCGTAACTAACCTAGTAGGAATTAATTCATTATCTTCGTTTTCAACTACGGTCATGCCACCCTTTTTACGGCCACAAAATGAACGAGACTCACCTACGGACTATCAGAGATCGGGTAAATCAATCCGACATCAAGTTGTTTGATAATTTCCTTTTTGATAACCTCATGAATTTTCGGATTTACCCTTCTTTGATGTTATCTTGTGAGTACAAAAACGAGGGTCAATGCCCTTAATGTCAGAAATTTTTTATGCGATGGCCTATTTGTGTGACTTAAGAACCTTTAAAAGGGCGACCTTTTCTCACTTTAATTCATTAGAAATTTATGTGTAATTTTTTATCTGTTCCTTCTAAAAATGCATATTCCAAATGAGAAGGTAAATCCTTAAGCTCGAGTTCCGGTGGTTCTTCGATTGAAGGCTTTGTCATAGTAACATTAACTTGCTTAAGGTCGTCATTCTTCATCGAAGGGAGATTCAAAGAAGGGTCTTCATTTAACAATTTCTCAAGGTAAAGAATATCTCCCTCCGTGTCGTAGTAATCGTCATCCAAATTAGAAAGTTCTTCTAGGGTACGTAGAAAAGTCTCTATCTCTTCTAAAATGAAATCTCCTTCTTCAAAAGGAGTGAACGAGGGGGAAGAAGAAGCAATGATAGGATCCGAAGGAGTGGGATTGCCACTCGTCGAACTATCTGAAAATCCGAGCACTTCTTGAGCATACTCCTCATAAGCAACGTCTATGATATTGACTTGATGAACCGTTTCATCATAAAAATTATGGGAGTATCTCGAAGTGTGCCTGAATTTAAACATAATAGCCTCATCGTTGACTCGAAGAGTTAATTCTTTACCATGTACATCGATTAAAGCTCTTGCCGTCCTCAAGAAAGGTCTCCCGAGGATGAGGGGAACCCGAGGATCGACATCGTAATTATAACATTTCGCATTTTCAGGTCATTTTACGACACCTATTGTTTCATATATTATTTTAGTCATGTACGCATTTACTTTTAAATTGATACGTTTAAGTTAAATCGCGTAGGCCAGAAATAATCATTCAACGTAAACGGTCACCAAACAAATTAAGGTTTACATCAAGCAAGTGTTAGATAATTATTTGGAGGATAATTATTGACTTTGTGTGTTTTATTTTTATTGGTCACGTAAAGGGTTTACTTACGCAATAAAATACATTTGGAGCCTAATACCCGAATAACCTAAACTCATCAGACTCCAACAAATACTCCACTTTTATCCCCTAAATAAAAAATTATTACAATTTTTTTATGTCCCTTTAAGCCTACAAGGGGCCGTTTATATTATGTTAGTACCATTAACAATGAGACAAACTTTGTATACTATGTTATTACCACCTAATACACTATTATCCCATATAACTAAGAAATTGTCAATTAAAAAAAACATTAAGTACCCTAAACTTAATCATAGCGTCTAAATTTCTTAGGGAATTGATGCGGATCTCTTATAAAGTCTACATACTCTTACAACATGTACCAATAACCAACGAACTTACCATAGTTAGTTTTTTTTTTTTATTTTAAGCTAGTGTAGTGGATTAGTCTAAAGGATAGGAAAACCTTAAACTCTAGCTTACTTCTTGTTTCTCTTCTATAGTTCACATGACACAATGATCAGGCAATATACATAAACCATGGCTAAATCTATACATCTAATGTATGATTAAAGCAATATACACTTACAAAATCTAATACACATGATTCAATCTTGTTTTTTTCCCTCTCTTTGCCGAACCGTTCCACACAACATTTAGGTCATTAATGAAAGTACTTTAGGGCCTAATATACATTATGTTAAAGATTAACATTGATCTCTTTGCTCCATACTACTTCACGTCATAATCACAACAATATAAACATGAGATCTAAAGCAAATCATGTACATCACCTAAGTCATTAAAACATGTACTTAGACAAGCTTAAGCTTCCCTAAAACCACTTAAGCTTGAACCAAAACTACCTATCCTCTTGGTATGTGCTTAATTACACATACCATTTTCCATTAAAAACGGACTTAAAAGACTAAAAAGGTACCAAAGATACATTGTATTTGTATTGTTTGCATTTGAATTTGTGTAAGAACAGTATATCAAAAAGAGAAGCCAAAAACGACCAAACAAGCAACGGAGGAAAAGACAAAGTCAATCCTGAAGCCAAAGTCACAAAAGCCAAAAAGTTCTCCACATAAAGAAAATACAACTTAAGGGACTAAAATTGCCAAACCTCAAGTTGTATTACAAGAGTTAAAAGACAAGGGTTGAAATTGCAAACCGGAAGCGAAAGTTAAGTTTATAAGAATGAGGGGCCAAAGCTCAAACCTCACCCAACTCCATCTTCCCGCCCAAATACAAAACCCAGCTAAGAGTAGGGATGGTCTTCCCATACTTTCTCCTTGTAAAACCACTCAACACCCTATAAAAATCATGTTCAACCACTCCTATAATTCCCCCCCAAGCTAAATAATGCCAAACTGGGCAATCCCTCACCCACTTTCCAAGCTTTTTCGATGGCTTTGATTGAACTCTAAAGAAGCTCAAAAGAAATTGAAGCATGAGATTTGTTTAGAATCACCTCACACAACAAACACAACTTGGGTTTTTTGTCTCTACAAAGAAACACAGAAGAAAGAAGAGAAGAGAGTCCAAGAAACCAAGACCTTAATTTATTTTAGTATAAATAGGGCAATTGTAACCCAAGTGAAGTGATTTCTGCTTATTGTGCTTATTTTAGTGGCTTATTTAAAAGAGTAATAGTAGCAAATAGAGGACTCATTAGGAGCTTATTTCCAAAAGCCGCACTTTTCAGTTTTGTTTATTGTATTTTAGCTTAATTAGAAAATTTTGGAGTTTACTACATTTTGATGCAAATAGATTAAGTTAATTGTTTGGTTGAAAAGCTTTTTGAATCATATTATCAACATATAAGCTTTGCCAAACAACTCTCCTTTTTATTTGAGCTTATTTTGAGTTGTAGTGAGTCCAAAAATACCAAAAACCAAAAGTTTAAGCAACCTTTCTGCAAACAGCAGCTTTAAATTGGCTTTTTGAGTTTATAAAGTCTTATTTTCGCAAGGTACTTTATTAACTGTTGCTAAAAACATGTTGTGAACAACTTCGTGTTTGCGTTTTGGCAAAACACTTTTTAAGAAATCACACTTTTGGGGACTTTGACTAAAATCGGGATTGGGGTTCAGGGTAGGCAAATAAAAACTTGATTTGGTCTGTTGTCACAAATAGTCCCTTCGTTAGTCCATTGTTGGTCCTTGTTCGTTTTAAGGTATAATTATTAGTTAGGGTTTAGTTTTAAATTAGATTTAATTAAGCTTAACCATTAGATAAAATTTGGGGTTTTTTATTTTGTTAAATTTCTGCACTTTTTCTCCACTTAGTGTAATTTTTATAAAAAATTTAGGTTTTTAGCCCTCGTTTTTCGTGCCCGTTTTAGGTTTTAAGTTATATAGCTTTCGTTTTTAGGTTTTATTTAATCGTTTTTGTATATTTGATTTGTAGAAATAGAAAACTCATCATTTCATTGTCATATTCAAACATCAATCATCAATCCGTCATTCGATTTTCCATTCAAGCCTCGTGGGAACCATAAGACCCGGAACTCATACTTCCGGTTTCATATATATTTTATTTAGTGAATTTTGACTTCTTTCCTTGGTCAAAGGTATTTGGTTGAGTGTTTGCTTATATGTTATATATATATATTATCATCGAACCACCTCTCTAAGCTAATGAGACATAGTTTTAGGAAGTGGTTTAGAGATATTTTCTCTATAAATACAAGAGTTCACAACTAAGAGTGTTTATACACTCATTCGCTTAACCACATACTAGCAAAAACCATCCTTGTTTCTCTCTTTGTTTTGAGTCACCACAGCCGAGACACAACCCACACAAACATGACATCACACTTTGTAATCAAGAGTTCCAAGATATAACCTAGTGACCAAGAAGCTAGGGTTATACGTCTAAGGGTTTGGGAGCAAGAAAGATTCGGGTTTAAGCTAGGATTGGGTTATACTATTCGGGTCATTAAAAGCTTTGAAGCTTTGGGTTTGATATACAATCGGGTGTATACGATTTGGGTTGTTTTCCTAACTCGAAACCAAGCACTAGGACCATTGTAAGTCGAACCCTAACTTCTATATGTTCATGTCTTACTCGCTTTCTCTTGGCTAGTCGTATGGGTCACGGTTAACTTGTGCTTAACAAGTTAACATAAGTGTGAACATGCATGGTTCAACCCATGCATGGTTCCACGTACATAACAGATACAATGTATAAGACTTGTGGTGGTGTTAGGATTGTTTAAAACATGTAAAACGGTGTTTAATAATGAGCTAAGCTTAATCGTTTCATTTAAATGCAAGTAAGGAAAACCAACCGTGAACACTATTACTTTGCACACCCCAAAACGGCCTAGACGAAAACATGTCCGAGGGCTTAAACGTCGTATACAATCCGATCACAAAGGAACATAAAGATCGACCACTAAACATTGACTTTTTTGAAAAAAGTTTACTCGTGCTTAAAATAAAATAGATTATAATTTTACAACCCATAAATAATTAAGTTTTAAAAAGTAGCGAAGCCATAACGAAAGTTTTAATAATGACAACGAGTAAATATATGCAAGTTCTGAAATTGGCGAAGTCACATAGCCAATAGACCCACATAGAATCAAGAAACAATCCAAGCTAATCACCCGAGAAAACAGTGTTTAAAAAAACGTCAACAAATGAGTGGTGAATTCATAGATTAAGTTGATACAAGAGTGACCACAAGATTTCAAAAACGTATGTGACTACTATATCGAATACAACATCACATAAAAGTCTTTACTGTTCACTGAAGCTCATGACACTAGAAGCAATTAATCAACAGGGGCATGCACATCCTGTTGCATATATACCAATCCTGCCCTAAACCGGTGTCCCAAACCAAAGACCACCATAATGTACAATCGACATGACATATATCCGTTTGTTCTTCGTTAAGTGGAACCAAAGCGGATAGGGATAATTAGTCCCAATAGATCTATCTATTCACTCGCGCTCCCTCAACCGGTCTCCTGGTCGAGAAACTAACAGTTCATGATAAGTTGGGCAGTAGTAGGTTTGTAAGCAACTTAGGCAACACATAAACAAGTAAACCTCCGCAGTAAAGAACTGTGCTAATTTAAAAAGCAAACTATGTTTCTCACCCCATAGAAAAAGGCGTTTTGTAAATCAGTAAAAATGTGGGGACTATGAACTCCCTTTCGCAAGGGTAAGCGTTAACCCCAAACAAATGGATAAGAGATATAAGGAGGTCTAGCCGCGACCTAGAGTAAGTATGGGTATGACTTAGCATTTATCAAAGAAACAAGTAAAGCATCCATGTTCATCATTTAAAGCATCCAAGTGTGTTTGCGTTTTAGTAATAAAAGACTTTGAAACTTTACCATGTCTTAGTTAAATCTCGACACTTGCAAAAAGCTACTATTTTTAGAAACTTTTCCCTTTTAGAAACCCATTTATGTTTTCAACCATTAAATAGCGTCCCCCTATTTTCTTAAGTTTTCATATTTTACAAATCGCTTAAACAATTCTAAACCGCCTAATCCTTATGTTTAAATCCGTCCTAAATGTCCAATTCGTACCTTTTAATAATTCCTACTTTTTATTAAGGTTCGTCCATCTCAATTAATTTCTTTCATTCATGGCATATCTAAGTTTGTTCTAACTAATTACCCAACATTTCTATATGTTTCGCTTGCATTTAAAACATCCAAAATCGTCCGAAAGTCCAAACCCCTTTTTCTTTCCAAAATCGCAAGCATTATTTAGAATTTTTCTTAAAAAATCTATTGTTTCCTGATTTGTGGTAAAAAATGTCTCATGTTTTTGACGTTTAGCTAAGCGTTGCCAACATATAGTAAGAATCTCATTCCACTGACCAACTTTTCTCGTGCTTATTATACTTAAGCCGATTCTGACCCGAAGGCTCCGAATCGCCCGTTAGCTGCTGATCTGGTCATTAAATTTCCATTTTTCGCCGAAAAATGTTTCGAGTTGTCATTAGCCATAAGTTGGCCGTTTATGTCCGATTTTTAAAGTGAGGTGTATGAAATATGTATCTATTCGAAATAAGCTCGTTCAAAACTACTTTACGTCTAATGAAAACATTTTTTGAAGTCCCCCCCCATTCAAAACCCCAAAACAAAGTCGGGACAGCAAGCTATTTTTATCGAAAGTGCCACAAAAATCAACCCAACTCGCATATTAGTGCCTAATCTAGTTCAACCTTTATTTACAACTAATCCACCACAAAACTAACCTTAATCCAACCTAATCTCTATTGTTGCAACTCTCATCAACTCTCATCTTACCAAACATATTAAGAAAACTAAACAAAAAGTGTAACAATATTTACTTCCATTTTATAAGAGATGACAATATATTAACTTATTTCTTTTGTAAAAATTAACACAAACACATGGATCTTTTATGAACAACATAGATCTATAAATAATGGATGAAACCAAACAAAGATTTCAGGAACACTTACAAATCAAGAAGAACAAGTAGCAAAAACACTAGATCTATACCCAAGAATTATAGATCTTCAAAACCCAAATAATCTTACAAACCCTAATTTTATAATTCTTGAAATCTTTGAAAAATAACCAACCAACACTTGGATCTACCTTAGATAACCTTAGAAGTGAACTTAGATTACTTGGATCTTGCTAGATATCAAAAGTTATGGATGTGTTTGTGTGTTAAAGGTGTGCTGTGAGCAAGCAAAGAGGAAAGGGATAGAAAAGATTTTGGATGGAGGACTTGAAAATGAAATGAACCCTATATGGATGAAGATGTGATGTGATTTATAATCAAAAGCTAGGGTTTTAGGGTTCTAATGTGCACGAGCAAGTGACCAACACACACCAAAAATGTGTGTGTCATGTGGTTCGGCCGAATAGGGCTCACAAGGACCAAGATGGTTCAATTTTTCTAGCCAAGGTTTATTATACTTGGTTAAGTTCAAAATTACTTATTCAAAGGTTTAGTCAAATTGTAAGAATGCATGTGATGTATAAGAACTTGCATGCATGCAAGTTACAAGACAACAAAAGTGTCATTTTCTCATCAAGTATGCACACATGGGTGAGGCTTTCAAAATAAGATGCCAAATCTTTAATTTAGAGTTCAAGTATACATGTTGTTGTGGTTTAGGCGCCACATTTGGCTAGGGAAAAGAGGTGAACAAAATTTTTAGGCTTAGGGTATAATATTAACGATAACTTGAGTTTACACGAAAAGATTTTGAGTTTCCGGGGTTCCGTTTGGTCAAAAACGCGAAAAACGCTATTTAAAGGATAAAACCCTAAAATTTATATCGGAAGTGATTAAAATCACGAAACACTCAGGAAAACTAATATAACACATATAATGCCTAAAATAATTTATAACCAATCCAGGAAACGTAACGGACAGCGTCCGGTGACGTTTCTCAGTTTTTACGCAGTTTAATTCCCCGGTAAACTGTCAGATTTAAACGTACATATAAAATTTAAAGTAGATGACCGGAGTGGGTCGGAATACTAACCGGGAATTTACGGGGTGTGACAACTTAGACACGAAGTACTTGAAACATACACGTAAACTTTTCATGAAAACATGATGGCTTGGCTTGGGAAGATGTATACTAACTAGTTGAATACTTGCATGTGATAAACACGACTTATATGTGTGCTAAACGAACTTGTTTTGGTTTTTTATATCGAATACCACATTACACAAACCATACGCCCCGACATTGGACATCTATCACAACTGTTAGGCTTAAACCATGAATGGTCACATATTTAAAAGATGGTTTGTTTATGGCTTAAGTACTAAATGGTAACTTAGGTAGCTTAACGAAACCCTAACAAGCCCTTAGCGAGGCCCAATACAGGCCTAATAGCCACAAATAAGCTTAGACAACTTATTCGTGAGCTTATACAGCTTATGGACATATTAATAAGTTTAGAGAGCTAATGGACCTAAGTATAATAACCTTACACTTTTAAAACTCTTAATGGGCCCTTAATGGACCTAAAAGCCCATTACAGTGGCTTATGGCTTATGGGATAAGCCAATAAGCCAAAACAACTTATTTAAACTTAAATAACTTAATTGTATCAAAACCTACTTAAAAAACTAGCTAAACACCTTATTGGACCTTAAAGGCTTATTTTGAATTAGTTATTGGGTCCGAAAACCCAAATAAGCTCATCCAAGCTAAATCCAAAAAAAAAAAAGAAGAAAAAAAAAAAAAAAAAAAAAAAAAAAAGGAAAAAAATAAACCGAAGTAAACAGCTTATTTTGATTATTTAAGCTTAATGAAGTCTTGTGCCACTTGTTAGAACTTAATCGGATTTAAAATGTGATTTTTATAAGTTAAGGGACTAAAAGTGTCAAAATGGAAACTTAAGGTTAAAAACTGTAAACCGTACTATTTTGAAGTTAATATGACTGATTTGACATCTATAAACCTTAAGGGGCTGTTTTGGAACATAAACTAACAAAAGGTAAACATTGTAAAGTAGAGGGACTAAAATTGTCCAACACGGAAACTTAGGGTTATATAGACTGTAATTTGACTATTTTAAACTAAAAGGACTAAGTTTGCCAATCTTAGAAACCCTAAGAGAATGATATAAACTATCTAATGGGTTTTTAATGAAATACTTGACGTAGCGAACTAGACATAATATAATGAGATTTAATACAAGTATTAAAAACACGGTTTTATAAATACATAAACGCACAATAATAAATGCGTATATTTAGTAATGACAACATATCTTATATCAGGTACATACACTAGTGTACACCTTCCCCAGAGCTAACGACAAAAATGCATACAATAACATGTACAGCACACCACACAAGTATAACAGTAAATATAAAACTAGAAAATTATAGTATTAATACATAAGTCGTTAGCTCCTAAACTTGTAACTAAGACTATCCATATTTACTTAGGTATTTGACGGTGTGATTCATTTGCCATACTTGGGTATATTTACCATTCACGAAGGACTACCTACTAAGGTGAGTTCATAGCCCCATGCTTTACAATTATTTAAATGATTTACATCTTTGGGGTGAGAACATGCTTTGTTTTACAAATTGGACGCAAGTGTACATTTTATGCAATGAATACGTGTTGTCTCGAGTAGCGATAAACCCACTGAAACCCAATATCATGAACTGTCAATTACTGGATATGGAAGCACAGTGTTATTAAAATAAATCTATTTGGGATTGGACGTCCCCGATGAGTGAGTAGCCTCACTGTTATCCGGTTTGCCATACAACAAACGTATACCATTCGGATTAGAGCTGTTGCGGGGTTGAGAACACATCACAGCAATGTGCAATTTTATTGCGATCCATACATGTCAAGCTTCAATGTCAGTAGCTTAGGGAAACATAATTACGTTTATGATGTTTTGCATTGTGCTTAATCAGACACTTGGAAATCTTTTGCGGTCCTACAATTGACTTTATATAAACTATGAATTTCACCAACTTTATGTTGACATTTTTAAAGCATGTTTTCTCAGGTCAATGAGGCACGAGGTGCTAAGGATACATTGGGGTCACTCTTTTGGGGAGTCATGCATTAAAGATTTGGAGTCATTACACGTTGGGATAATGTTATGATCAAAAATACTGTATCAAATGTTGAACAATTTAAGCCGTGCCCTTTGATATTTAACATTCCCAATAAATCCAATGTATCGTATTTTAAAAAACACTCTTTTAGAGGTCGTTTTTTAATATCTTGTGCTATTGATCTATGAAGTAACGCTCACGGACTCATTATCCCGTATGACCCAATTGGGGTGTTTACAGATTGTTATCAGAGCCTATGTTTTAGAGAACGCAGGGTCAAAATTGTATAACTTGGAACTATAACCAATTTGTCAAACATTGCAATCATAACAAAGGGATTTTTCATGGACATTCATTCATGACATTACATGTTGCATTAAGTTGCGGAAGACTAGATGTAACATTTCACAATTTCAGGTCATTTTAACGACTCTATTATTCTTCACTATTTTTTAGTCCAATACGCGTTTACTTTTAATTTAACTCTAAGCTAGAACGCTAGACCTAGAATATTCATTTAACGTAAACAGATAACAAATAAATGATGGTTTACGTCAATCAAAAGTAGGATAATTATTAAGAAGATAATTATTAATTTGTTATTATATTTATTGGCACGTAAAAGGCTTACGTTTCGCAATAAAATACATTTAGTCACACCCCGGAAATACCTAGACTCAAACCAATAACCACTTTTAAACCTTAAACACAAAATTTAATCAAATCATGTGTTACTAACTCATGTTGGCCGAATATGGGTAAGTATAACCCATAAAACCATTCGTCCCATACATATATACACCTAGAAATCTTCCTAATATCCTTTAAGTACATGTACAACCTATGTTTAATTAAAACATGTACAACATGTCTCTAACTAACTTATTACACAATGGTTAATAACCATTTTGATCTCTTTTGTCCTCCTTGATGCGGCTAAGCAAAGCACCCACACAAAACCATAAGATTTCCAAATCCTAGTAAATCTTGTACAAATATATGGTAATTAAGAGATGTACTTAGGTGGTTTAGCAAAATACAATGTGAGGCTAACTAAAACCCTCAAAACCACTAATAAGGGCACGAATTTGACTTAGGATGGAACTAGGAAAACTAACTAGCTATCAAGCCTATATATAACTCACCATAATTGTCCTTAAACATTTCTTAAACATTTCCTAAACTCACAAACACTCTCAAGCCAAAACCACATTGTTTTCTCTCATTGTATTCGGGTTATATAATAACCGAACTCAAACACGACACCTTATCATTTTACAAAATCAAGGATTCTAAGCATTTATTAAGCTAGGGAGAAATACAAACTACTTATACGATATGGTGTTATCTCCTATTTCGGTTTTACTACATATACACAACCAAGACACCTAGGTACCGCTTTAAAGTCTCGAATGTAAGCTTTACAGGTCATATTCATTCATTTTAATGCAAGTCTAGTGTAAGTGACACGTTAACTTTGTGTGTAACAAGTTAACGTGAGGCATGAACGTTGCTAACGTGTATAAAACATGGTTTCATCATCGAGTTAAATCCTAAGCTTTTTAAGTTTTTAAAACAAGAATAGGAACTTATAAGAATAACACCCTATATATTTTCAATAAAAAAATATATGTGTAAACTTTACATAGTACACAAGATGTCTTAACTTGGGAACCAATGTACGAGCTAATAAGACGAATTCATGTAGTAAAACACGAGTAATAATTGCTTATCGAGTGCTTATCGTAAGGTTTCAAACCATAGAAACTAACTAGCGAGCTTAATGGGCTATAATTGGTTTCGTTAAATTTGAATTGTCCAAACAGGCCACGTCTACTAGGCCACGGCTTATTAATAAGCTCCACGAGCTTATTAAGAAGCCTAAAGTGCTTATTGAACTCATATGGACCTTAGTATACCTTAGAAAATCTAGCCGAACCCTTATTGGGGTTGACGACCCATTGCAGTATCCAAACGCGAGCCCATAAGCCATAATAAAGCTAAACAACTATGGTGTAAGCCTTATACAGTTTAATAAGCTATTGACTTAGAAAATGCTAATGGACTTAAAATTGACTAGTTGGATCATGTATAAACCTTATCGAGTTCTTATTGGACTCAAAAGCCCATAAACGAGCTTATTGGCTTATAAATAAGCCGAGCAATAAAAACAGACCCATAAGTGCTTATTGAGATAAGAAAAATAAGTTGGATCATATATGAAACCCTAATGGACTTTTAAAAACCTTTCGGGTTAAGGTTATTGGACTAACGAGCCCAATAAGCTCGAATAAGCTTACCCGAGCTTATTTTTTAGCATCAACAGTTTCATTAAGTTTAAATGAGCTTAATGAGAGCTTATGTGCTTTGAAAATCTAAATTGGACCATTAATTTTGCTTAACGGGCTTTAACGAGCCCAACAAGGCATAATAAGCCTAAATAAGCACATCTGAGCTTATTTATAAGTTGCCACAGCTTATATGGCTTATTGGAGCTTAATAAAACTTGTTGCCACTTCTTAGAATTTAAACAGGCTTAAAATGTGATTTTTACAAATTTAGGGACTAAAAGTGTCAAAGTGCAAACTAAAAGGTGTAAACTGTAAATATTGATTTTTATGAGTCTAAGGATTGTTTTTGACATATTTCAAACACAAGGTACTGTTTTGAAATAACTTATATTAAAAGTATAACATTTATAAAGTTAAAGGACTAAAAGTGACAACTTGGAAAGTTAGGGGTTAAAAAGTGTAATTTAACCAAACTTAAATAAAAGGACTAAAGTGATAAAACTTAGAAACTTAAAAGTATGTTATAAAACTTAAATGATTTTATAAATACTTGAAGTGTCGGACTGGACTTAATATAATAAAAGTATTATTGTATTTAAAGTCCAAAGTTTATCGGGGTGTATAAACTATCAGTTAATAATGTATATTTATTAACTATATATCTCCTTAGTTGTATACTCCCAAGAGCCAACAATTAAAAGACAAATCAATAAACAAGTGGCGACCACCAGCACAATGATAACAATATATTATATATATATATATATATAAATAAAATATATATATATAAAATATATATATATATATATTATAGTAAATATAATATTAAACTAACAATTTATTGTAGTTTATGCATTAAGTCGTTAGCCTAAACTTTAATAGACAAGTCTAAGCCTTATTTACTTAGGTATTATTACAGTGTGTTTCATGTTGCCATAATTGGATTATAATTTATCAATTACAGAGGTACCAAGCCACCTACTCAGGTGATTCAATGGCCCCTATATTTTACAATTATTTAAATGATTTACATCTTTGGGGTGAGAACATGCTTTGTTTTACAAATTGGACGCAAGTGTACATTTTATACTATGATTACGTGTTTGCCTAAGTAGCGATAACCCACTGAGCCCTTATCATGAACTGTCAATTACTAGATTGTGAGCGCGAATGTTATAAATAGATCTATTTGGGATTGACAAATCCCCGTTTGGGTGAGTAGCGCTCACTGTGCTGGTTTGCCGGACAACAAACGTATACCATGTCGGATTTTAGGATGGTGCGAGGTTAGTAACATCATTCACGGGCCAATGTTGGCAATTTATTTTCATTCATACATGTCGAGCTTCAGTGTCATGAGCTTAGGAAAACATAATTACTTTTTATGATGTTTGCATCTGTTGCTTAATTATACACTTGGAAATCTTGCGGTCCTACTATTGATTTACATAAACCTATGAATTCACCAACTTTATGATGTTTTCTCAGGTCAATAAGGCACGAGGTGCCAAAGATACATCGGGTCCACATCTTAGGAGAGTCCTACTAAAAGATTTGGGGCGTATTATATTTTGAGAACATTTGTTATAAACCGAAATCTTTACTTATATTGTCGAACAATTTAAAGCCATGATCTTATGTAATGAACAAATATTTTGTTAATCCAATGTATCTTTTTGAAACGGCACGTTTAGTGGTCGTTCTCATATCTTGTGCTATTCTATGAAGTAATGCCCTCGGATATTCAACATTTCGCTGCTACCCATATTTGGGGGTGTTACAGATTGGTATCAGAGCCAAGGTTATAGAGAACCAGGTCAAAAGTTTTTGTCTGGACTATAACCATTTTCAAACACTGCATTTACAAATAGGGTTTGCACGAGACACACATACATTACTTGTCTGCAATCCAGCATATGCGCTTACATGACATACACTGTTTTAGCATTAGTGGTTACTAAGTGCTTGCATAATTGATATATACGAGTATATAAATTATATTACGTATATTACTATAAGAGTCTTAAAATTTATACTTATATAAGTTATTTTTTCTTTTTTTTACAGCAGTCATGTCTTCTGCATCATCTACGGTTACCTACACTTTCGTCTACACCGACTCTGAGCCAGGAAGGGTATTTTGGGGAGCCGATGAGGAGATATCTGATGGAGGTTCTCCACGAGTCATCGTATTAGGGATACGATGGACTCCCTATACAGCCGGTAGCCCCACCATCACCGGATTACATAACTGACTCCGAGGAGCCACAGACCTACGCATGTACAACGGGAACAGGATGAGCGTGAGCCTATGTTCATTACAGCCACCTATCCTGAATACAGTGCCCAGAAGACTATATACCCTGGCACGTAGTCAGGATCATGTGGCTGTATGAACATAGGCTCACCGCTCATCCTCGTCTCGTGGTACTGGTGGTGTCTGTGGCTCCTCGGAGTCAGTTATGTAATTCGGTGATGGTGGGGCTATCGGCTGTATAGGGAGTCCATCGTATCCTAATACGATGACTCGTGGAGAACCTCCATCAGATATCTCCTCATCGGCTCCCCAAAATACCCTTCCTGGCTCAGAGTCGGTGTAGACGAAAGTGTAGGTAACCGTAGATGATGCAGAAGACATGACTGCTGTAAAAACAAAAATAACTTATATAAGTATAAATTTTAAGACTCTTATAGTAATATACGTAATATAATTTATATACTCGTATATCAATTATGCAAGCACTTAGTAACCACTAATGCTAAAACAGTGTATGTCATGTAAGCGCATATGCTGGATTGCAGACAAGTAATGTATGTGGGTTTTTTTGTCTCGGTGCAACCTATTGTAAATGCAGTGGTTGAACAAGGTTCAAAGTCCCGAGACAAATAACTTTGACCTGGTTCTCTATAACCTTAGCTCTGATACCAATCTGTAACACCCCCAAATTGGGTATCAGCGAAATTTTTTAATATCCGAGGCATTTCTTCATAGAAAAGCACAAGATATTGGAGAACGACCCACTAAAACGATTCCGCTTCAAAAGATACATTTGATTAACAAATATTTGTTCATTACATAAGTATCAGCTTTAAATAGTTTCGAACAATATAAGTAAAGATTTCGGTTTATAACAAATGTTCTCAAAATATAATACGCCCCAAATCTTTAGTACCGACTCTCCAAAGAGTGACCCCCGATGTATCTTGGCACCTCGTGCCTTATTGACCTGAGAAAACATCATAAAGTTGGTGAATTCATAGGTTTATGTAAATCAATAGTATGACCGCAAGATTTCCCAAGTGTACAATTAAGCAACAATTCAAACATCATAAAAAGTAAATTAACGTTTTCCTAAGCTCATGAGACTAATCTCGACTCAATTGTAAAGAAAGAAATAAAATTGTCCAACATTCCGTAATGATGTTCTAACCCTCAACAGCTAAATCCCGACATGGTATACGTTTGTTGTCTGGCAAACCGGCATAGTGAGCGCTACTCACCCAAACGGGGATTGTCAATCCCAAATAGATCTATTTATAACATTCGCGCTCACAATCTAGTAATTGACAGTTCATGATAAAGGGCTTAGTGGGTTATCGCTACTTAGGCAAAACACGTAATCATAGTAAAAAATGTACACTTGCGTCCAGTTTGTAAAACAAAGCATGTTCTCACCCAAAGATGCAAATCATTTAAATAATTGTAAAATATAGGGCCATGAACTCACCTGAGTAGGTAGTCCTCTGTGAATGATAAATATATCCAAGTATGGCAAATGAATCACACTGTCAAATACCTAAGTAAATACGCTAGACCTTAGCTATAAGTTTTTGGCTAACGACTTAGATTGCATAAACTACAATAAATTGCTATTTATATATATATATATATATAAGTATAATATCGCTATATATATATATATTTATATATACTATACTAATATATATATATATATATATATATTGTTATCACTTGTGGTGGTGCACATGTTTATTGTATTTGTCTTTACTTGTTGGCTCTTGGGAAGGTATACGACTAAGGATAGATATCGTTAATAAATATACATTTATTAACCTGATAGTTTATACACCGATAAACTTTGACTTTAAATACAATAATACTTTTATTATATTAAGTCCAGTCCGACACTTCAAGTATTTATAAAATCATTTAAGTTTTATAACATACTTTTAAGTTTCTAATTTTTAATCACTTTAGTCCTTTATTTAAGTTTTGGTTAATTATCACTTTATAACCCCTAAACTTCCCCAGTTGTCACTTTTAGTCCTTTAACTTTATAAATGTTATACTTTTAATATAAGTTATTTCAAAACAGTACCTTGTGTTTGAAATATGTCAAAAACAATCCTTAGACTCATAAAAATCAATATTTACAGTTTACACCTTTTAGTTTGCACTTTGACACTTTTAGTCCCTAAATTTGTAAAAATCACATTTTAAGCCTGTTTAAATTCTAAGAAGTGGCAACAGTTTTATTAAGCTCCAATAAGCATATAATGCTGTGGCACTTTATAAATAAGCTCTATGATCTTATTTAGGCTTATTATGCCTTGTTGGGCTCGTTAAAGCCCGTTAAGCAAAATTAATGGTCCAATTTAGATTTTCAAAGCACATAAGCTCTCATTAAGCTCATTTAAACTTAATGAAACTGTTGATGCTAAAAAATAAGCTCGGGTAAGCTTATTCGAGCTTATTGGGCTTGTTAGTCCAATAACCTTAACCCGAAAGGTTTTTAAAAGTCCATTAGGGTTTCATATACATGATCCAACTTATTTTCTAGTCTCAATAAGCACTTATGGGTCTGTTTTTTATTTCTCATGACTATTTGATAACCATAAGCTCGTTAATGGCTTTTGGGTCCAATAATACTCGATAAGGTTTTATACATGATCCAACTAGTCCATTTTAGGTCCATTGGCATTTTCTAAGTCCAATAAGCTTAATAAACTGTATAAGCTTACAAATAAGTTGTTTAAGCTTATTATGGCTTATGGGCTCGCGTTTGGATACTGCAATGGGTCGTCAACCTAACAATAGGGTCGCTAGATTTTCTAAGTGTAATCTAAGGTCCCATATGAGTTTGTTTTCAATAAGCACATTAGGCTTCTTAATAAGCTCGTGGAGCTTATTAATAAGCCGTGGCCTAGTAGACGTGGCCTGTTTGGACAATTCAAATTTAACGAAACCAATTATAGCCCATTAAGCTCGCTAGTTAGTTTCTATGGTTTGAAACCTTACGATAAGCACTCGATAAGCAATTATTACTCGTGTTTTACTACATGAATTCGTCTTATTAGCTCGTACATTCGTTCCCAAGTTAAGACATCACGTTTATATGTAAAGTTTACACATAGATTTTATATATTTCGAATATATAGGGTGTTTTTCATATAAGTTACCATTCTTGTATTTTAAACTTAAAGCTTAGGCTTTAACTCGATGATTAACCATGTTTTATACACGTTAGCACGTTCATGCTCACGTTAACTTGTTACACACAAGTTAACGTGACCCTTTACAATAAGACATGAAATAAAAATGAATAGAATATGACATTAAATCTTAATTTTCGAGACTTACAAGGTGTTCCTAGTGTCTTGGTTGTGTATTATGTAGTAAACCCGAATCGTATAACCCCAAATCGTATAAGTACGATTGTATTTTCCTCCCTAGCTTAACTCAATGCCTTAGAATCCTTGCTTTGTAAAATGTGGTGTCGTGTTTGAGTTCGGTTATTATATAACCCGAATACAATGAGAGAAAACAATGTGGTTTTGGCTTGAGAAGTGTTTGTGGTTTAGGAAATGTTTAAGAAATGTTTAAGGGACAATATGAGTGAGTATATATAGGCTTGATAGCTATTTAGTTTTCCTAATTCCTACTTAAGTTCAAATTCTGCCTTATTAGTGTTTTGAGGGTTTATTAGCCTCACATTGTAATTTGCTTAAACCTCCTAATAAATCTCTTATTACCATATATTTGTACAAGATTTTCTAGGATTTTGGAAATCTTATGATTTTTGTGGGTGATTTGCTTACCTCGGCATCAAGAGGACAAAAGAGATCAAAATGGTGATTAACCAATGTGTAATAAGTATTTAGAGACATGTTGTACATTTTTAATTAAACATAGTTTGTAGCATGTACTTAAAGGATATAGGTAAGATTTCTAGGTGTATATCGGTATGGACGAATGGTTTTATGGGTTATACTTATCCATTTCGGCCAACATGAGTTAGTAACACATGATTTGATAAATTTTGTGTTTAAGGTTTAAAAGTGGTTATTGGTTTGAGTCTAGGTATTTTCGGGGTGTGACTAAATGTATTTTATTGCGAAACGTAAGCCTTTTACGTGACCAATAAAAATAAAATACACAAAGTTAATAATTATCTTCTTAATAATTATCTAACACTTTGATTGACGTAAACCTTAATTTATTTGGTGTCCGTTTACGTTAAATGATTATTTCTAGTCTACGCGATTTAGCTTAAGAGTTAAATTAAAAGTAAACGCGTATTGGACTAAAAAAATAGTGAAGAATAATAGAGTCGTAAAATGACCTGAAATTGAGAAATGTTACATCTAGTCTACCCAACTAATGCAACAAGTAATGTATGAATGAATGTCCCATGAAAATCCCTTTGTATGATGCAATGTTTGAAAATGGTTATAGTCCAAGTAAAAACATTTGACCTGGTTCTCTATAACCTTGGCTCTAATGACCAATCGTAAACACCCCCAAATTGGGTCATAGCGGAATAATGAGTCCGTGAGCGTTACTTCATAGATCAATAGCACAAGATATAAAAACGACCTCTAAAAGAGTCGTTTAAAATACGATACATTGGATTTATTGAAATTGTTTAATACAAAGCGCAACGGCTTAAATTGTTCAACATTTGATAACAGATTTTAGATCATAACAATTATCCCAAAGTGTAATGACTCCAAATCTTTAATGCATGACTCCCCAAAAGACTATCCCCAATGTATCCTTAGCAGCTCGTGCCTCATTGACCTAAGAAAACATGCTTTAAAACGTCAACATAAAGTTGGTGAATTCATAGGTTTATATAAGTCAATTGTAAGGACCGCAAGATTTCCAAGTGTATGATTAAGCAACAAATGCAAACATCATAAAAAGTAATTATGTTTCCCTAAGCTCATGACATTGAAGCTTGACATGTATGGATGCAATAAATTGCCAACATTGCTCGTGAATGATGTTCTAAAACAAAAAACCCCCGGCAAAACATCCCCCCCCCCCCCCTCTAATCCGACATGGTATACGTTTGTTGTCTGGCAAACCGGAACAGTGAGCGCTACTCACTCAAACGGGGACGTCAATCCCAAATAGATCTATTTATAACACTCGTGCTTCCAATCCAGTAATTGACAGTTCCATGAAATGGGTTTCAGTGGGTTTATCGCTACATGACAAACACGTAATCATTTGCATAAAATGTACACTTGCGTCCATTTGTAAAACAAAGCAAGTTCTCACCCAAAGATGTAAATCATTTAAATAATTGTAAAGCATGGGGCTATGAACTCACCTTAGTAGGTAGTCCTTCGTGAATGGTAAATATACCCAAGTATGGCAAATGAATCACATCGTCAAATACCTAAGTAAATATGGCTAGTCTTAGTCTACAAGTTTAGGCTAACGACTTCATGTATAAACTACAATAATTTTCTAGTTTATATTTACTGTTATCACTTGTGTGGTGGTGTACATGTTTATTGTATTCATTTTTGCTCGTTAGCTCTTGGGAAGGTGTACCACTATGTATGTACCTGTATAAGTATATGTGTCATTAATAAATATACGCATTTATTAATTGTGTCGTTTATGTATTTATAAACCGTGATTTTAACTTGTAATAATATCCTCATTATATTATGTCTAGTTCGATACGTCAAGTATTCATAAAACCATTTTAGTTTCATATCATACTCTTAGGTTTCTAGATTGGCAAACATAGTCCTTATAGTTTAAAATAGTCAAATTACAACTTATACCCCTAAGTTTCCGTGTTGACACTTTTAGTCCCTCAACTTTACAAAGTTTACACTTTAGTTTAGTTTATGTTCCAAACAGCCCCTTAAGGTTTCTAGATGTCAAAATCAGTCCCTTTAACTTACAAAATAGTAGGTTTACAGTTTTAACCCTTAAGTTTCCATTTTCACACTTTTAGTCCCTTAACTTATAAAAATCACATTTTAAATCCGTTTAAGTTCTAACAAGTGCACAATATTCTTAGCTTAAATAATCAAAATAAGCTGTTTACTTCTGGAAATAAGCTTGGATGAGCTTATTTGGGCTTTTCGGCCCAATAACTAATTCAAAATAAGCCTTTAAGGTCCAATAAGGTGTTTAGCTAGTTTTTCAAGTAGGTTTTGATACAATTAATTATTTTAAGTTAATAAGTTGTTTTGGCTTATTGGCTTATCCCATAAGCCATAAGCCACTGTAATGGGCTTTTGGGTCCATTAAGGGCCCATTAAGAGTTTTAAAAGTGTAAGGTTATTATACTTAGGTCCATTAGCTCTCTAAACTTCTTAATAAGTCCATAAGCCTGTATAAGCTCACGAATAAGTTGTCTAAAGGTCCCCCCCTTTATTATTTTTATTGGGTGGCTATTAGGCCTGTATTGGGCCTCACTAAGGGCTTGTTAGGGTTTCGTTAAGCTACCTAAGTTACCATTTAGTACTTAAGCCATAAACAAACCATCTTATAAATATATGTGACCCATTCGTGGGTCTTAAGGCCTAACAGTGGACTTAGATGTCCACTGTGGTGCGTATGGTTTGTGTTGTGGTATTCGACTACTAACAAACCAAAACAAGTTCGTTTAGCACACATATAAGTCGTGTTTATCACATGCAATCGTCCAACTAGTTAGTATACATC
Organism: Tanacetum coccineum; assembly: GCA_026074375.1. Lineage (NCBI taxonomy): Eukaryota > Viridiplantae > Streptophyta > Magnoliopsida > Asterales > Asteraceae > Tanacetum > Tanacetum coccineum. The sequence goes on along the minus strand of BQNB010039014.1, from coordinate 11,213 downwards.
TTCCCAAGCCAAGCCATCATGTTTTCATGAAACGTTTACGTGTATGTTTCAAGTACTTCGTGTCTAAGTTGTCACACCCCGTAAATTCCCGGTTAGTATTCCGACCAACTCCGGTCATCTACTTTAAATTTTATACGTACGTTTAAATCTGACAGTTTACCGGGGAATTAAACTGCGTAAAAACTGAGAAACGTCACCGGACGCGTTCCGGCATCGGTTATAAATTATTTTAGGCATTATAGTGTTTAAATTATTTTCCTGAGTGTTCGTGTTTTTAATCAACTTCCGTATAAATTTAGGGATTTAGCCTTAAAATAGCGTTTTCCACGTTTTTGACCAACGTGAACCCCGAAAACTCAAAATCTTTTCGTGTAAACTCAAGTTATCGTTAATATTATACCCTAAGTCTAAAAATTTCGTTCACCTCTTTTCCCTAGCCAAATGTGGCGCCTAAACCACAACAACATGTATACTTGAACTCTAAATTAAAGATTTGGCATCTTATTTTGAAAGCCTCACCCATGTGTACATACTTGATGAGAAAATGACACTTTGTGTCTGTAACTTCATTCATCACGTTCTTATACATCACATTCATCTTACAATTTGACTAAACCTTTGAATAAGTAATTTTGAACTTAACCAAGTATAATAAACCTTGGCTAGAAAAATTGAACCATCTTGGTCCTTGTGAGCCCTATTCGGCCGAACCACATGACACACACATTTTTGGTGTGTGTTGGTCACTTGTGTGCACATTTAACCCTAAAACCCTAGCATTTGGACTATAAATACATCACATTCTCATCATCTAGGGTTCATTTCATTTTCAAGTCTCCAACAAAAATCTTTTCTCTCCCTTTCCTCTTTGCTTGCTCACGGCACACCTTTAACACACAAACACATCCATAACTTTTGATATCTAGCAAGATCCAAGTAATCTAAGTTCACTTCTAAGGTTATCTAAGGTAGATCCAAGTGTTGGTTGGTTATTTTTCAAAGATTTCAAGAATTATAAAATTAGGGTTTGTAAGATTATTTGGGGTTTTTGAAGATCTATAATTCTTGGGTATAGATCTAGTGTTTTTGCTACTTTTGCTCTTCTTTGATTTGTAATTGTTCTTGATCTTTGTTGGTTTCATCCATTATTTATTGAGATCTAATGTTTGTTCATAAAAAGATCCATGTGTTCTGTGATAGATTTTTTTTTTTTACAAAGAATAAGTAATATATTGTCAGCTCTTATAAAATGGCAGTAAATATTGTTACCAACTTTATGTTTTATGTTTATAATTGTTCTGGTAGATTGAGAGTTGATGAAAGTTCAAACAAAGAGATTAGGTTGATAAGGCTTAGTTTTGGTGGTGGATTTTAGTTGTAAATAAAGGTGTGAACTAGATTAGCACTAATATGCAGTTGGGTTGGATTTTGTGGCACTTTCGATTAAAAAAAGCTTCTGTCCCGACGTTGGTTTGGGTTTTGAATGACTTAAAATGGTGTTCCATTTGACGTAAAAGTATTTTTGATGACTATTTCGTATAGATATCACATTTCATACACCACACTTTAAATCGACAAAAACGGCCAACTTATGGCTAAATGAAACTCGAAACATTTTTCGGCGAAAATGGAAATATTAATGACCAGATCAGCAGCTAAAACGGGCGATTCGGAGCCCTTCGGGTCCGAATCGGCTTAAGTATAAAACACGAAAGTTGTCCGGAATGAGATTTTACTAAAATGTTGGCAACCGCTTAGCCTAAAAGTCAAAAACGAGAGACATTTTTACCACAAATCGGAAAAATAGATTTTTAAGAAAAACTCTAAATAATGCTTGCTGATTGGAAAAGAAAAAGGGGGTTTCGGGCACTTTCGGACGATTTTGGATGTTTTAAATGCAAGCGAAACATTAGAGAAAATGGTGGTATTAGTTAGAACAACTAGAAATGTCATGAAAGGTTAATTGAGATGACGACCTTAATAAAAAGTAGGATTATTAAAAATGGTACGAATTGGACATTTAGGCGATTTAAACATAAGGATTAGGCGGTTTAGAAATTGTTTAAGCGAATTGTAATATATGGAAACTTAAGAAAATAGGGGACGCTATTATGTTTGAACAAAAAGGTTTCCTAAAAGGGAAAGTTTCTAAAAATAGTAGCTTTTTGCAAGTGTCGAGATTTAACTAAGACATGGTAAAGTTTCAAAGTCTTTTATTACTAAAACGCAAACACACTTGGATGCTTTAAATGATAAACATGGATGCTTTACTTGTTTTCTGATAAATGCTAAGTCATAACCCATAACTTACTCCGGTCGCGGCTATACCGTCCTTAACTTTATCATTTGTTTGGTTATCGCTTACCCTTGTGCTAAGTTGATTCATAGCCCCCCATTTTTTCGGTGATTTACAAACGCTTTACTATTGGGGTGAGAAACATTGTTTGCTTTTAAATTAGACACAAGTTCTTTACGCGAGTTTTACTTGTTTATGTGTTGCCTAAGTTGCTTACAAACCTACTACTGCCCAACTTATCATGAACTGTTAGTTTCTCGACCGGAGGACCGGTTGAGGGAGCGCGAGTGAATAAATAGATCTATTGGGACTAATTATCCCTATCCGCCGGCCTTTAAGGGTTCCACTAACGAAGACACAAACTGATATATGGTCATGTCGATTGTACATTATGGTGGTCTTTGGTTTTGGGAACCGTTTAGGGCAGGAATACTATGCAACAGGATGTAGCATGCCCTGTTGATTAATTAGCTTCAGTGTCATGAGCTTAGTGCAACAGTAAATACTTTTATGTGATGTTGTATTCGTTATAGTAGTCACATACGTTTTGAAATCTTGTGGTCCACTCTTGTATCAACTTAAACCTATGAATTCACCAACATTATGTTGACGTTTTAACATGTTTTCTCAGGTGCTTAGCTTGGATTGATTCTTGATGCTATGTGGAGTCTATGTGCTATGTGACTTCGCCAATTTCAAGACTTTGTCTATTATTTACTCGTTGTCATTATTAAAACTTGTATGCTTCCCTACTTTTTAACCTTAATTATTATGGGTGTAAAACTTAAATTCTATTTTATTTTTAAGCAACGAGTAAACTTTTCAACGTCATGTTATATTGGTCGTTCTTTATTGCTTTGTGATCGGATTGTTACGACGTCATGCCCTCGGACATGTATTCCGTCTAGGCCCCGTTTGGGGGTGTGACATAAGTAATAGTGTTCACGTTGGTTTCCATACTTGTATTTAAATGAAACCGATTAAGCCTTAGCTCGTTATTAAACCACGTTTTACATGTTTTAACATATCCTAACACCACACAAGTCATATACATGTATCTGTATGTGCGTGAACCATGCATGGGTTGAACCATGCATGTTCACACTTATGTTAACTTGTTAAGCACAAGTTAACCGTGACCCATACGACTAGCCAAGAGAAAGCGAGTAAGACATGAACATATAGAAGTTAGGGTTCGACTTACAATGGTCCTAGTGCTGGTTCGAGTTGAGGAAACTACCCAAATCGATACACCCGAATTGTATAATCAAACCCAAAGCCTTCAAAGCTTTGTATGACCCGAATATTAAACCCATTCCAAGCTTAAACCCGAATCATTTCTTGCTCCCAACCCTTAACTTATAACCCTAGCTTCTGCACAGGTTTATATCTGAACTATTGATTACAAAGTGAGATGTCATGTTGTGTGGGTTGTATTTCGCTGTGGTGACTCAAAACAAAGAGAGAAATATCAAGGATGGTTTTGGTAGTATGTGTTAATCGGAATTAGTTATAAAACACTCTTATTTAGAACTCTTGTATTTATAGAAAAAATATCTCTAAACCATTTCCTAAACTATGTCTCATTAGCTAGAGAGGTGGTTCGATGATAATATATATATATAATATATAAGCAAACACTCAACCAAATACCTTTGACCAAGGCAAGAAGTCAAAATTCACTAAATAAAATATATATGAAACCGGAAGTATGAGTTCCCGGGTCGTTATGTCCCAACGAGGCTTGAATGGAAAATCGAATGACGGATTGATGATTGATGTTTGAATATGACAAGAAATGAGAGTTTTCATTTGTCCAATCAAGATATACAAAAACGATTAAAAAAACCTAAAAAACAAAGCTATATAACTTAAAAAAACCCTATAACTGCACGAAAACGAGGGCTAAAAACCTAAATTTTTTTATAAAAATTACACTAAGTGGAGAAAAAGTGCAGAAATTTAACAAAATTAAAAACCCCAAATTTTATCTAATGGTTAAAGCTTAATTAAACTAATTAAAACTAAACCTAACTAATAATTAAACTAAAACTAACAAGGACTAACAATGGACTAACGACAGGGACTATTTGTGACAAAAGACCAAAATAATTTTTTTTTTCCTACCCTGAACCCCAATCCCGATTTTAGTCCAAGTCCCCAAAAAGTGCTGATTTTAAAAAGTCGTTTTTAGCCAAAACGCAAAACACGAAAGTTGTTCACAACATGTTTTTAAGCAACTTTAATAAAGACACCTTGCGAAAATAAGCACTTTATAAGCTCCAAAAAGCCAAATAAGCTGCTGATTGCAGAAAGTTGCTTAAACTTTTGGTTTTTGGTATTTTGGACACTACAAACTCAAAATAAGCTCAAATTAAAAAAGGAGAGATGTTTTGGAAAGCTTATATGTTGCTTAATCTGATTCCAAAAAGCTTTTTCAACCAAACACAACTTAACTTAACTCAATTTGCATCAAAAAGTAGTAAACTCCAAAATTTTTCCTAAATAAGCTAAAAATTACCATAACAAACAGAAATTGGGCTTTTGGAAATAAGCTCACTAATGAGTCCTTATTAAGCCTACCTATTCACTCTTTTAAATAAGCCACTAAAATAAGCACAATAAGCAGAAATCACTTCACTTGGGTTACAATTCCCAATTTATCTAAAATAAATTAATGTCCATGTTTCTTGGACTGTTCTTCACTTCTTTCTTCGTGTTTCTTTGTAGAAGACAAAACCAAGTGTGTTTTGTTGAGTGAGGTATTCTAAAACAAATCTCAGCCTTCACTTTCTGCTTTGTGCATCTTTAGAGAGTCATCACATCCACGAAAACTGGAAAGTGTGAGGATTGCAATATGGCACTTAGATAGCTTGGGTGGAAATAAAGGATGGGTTGAAATTATTTTTCTAGGGTTGAGTGTTTTTACAAGGAGAAGGTATGGAAGACATCCCTACTCTGTACCTGGGTTTTGTTGGGCGGGAAAGATGGAGTTTGGGAAGGTTGGCAGCTTTGGCCCCTCATTTCTTATAACAAACTTCGCCCGGTTTGCAATTTCAACCCTTGTCTTTTAACTCTTGTAATACAACTTGAGGTTTGGCAGTTTTAGTCCCTTAAGTTTGAATTTTCTTTTATGTGGCGACTTTTCGATTTGACTGACTTTGGCTTCAGAGAGTGACTTTGTCTTTTCCATCTCCGTGCTTGGTTTTGGTCTTTTTGGCTTTCATTTTGAAAAACCGTTCCTACACAATTCAAATGCAAACATACAAATACAGATGTATCTTTGGTACATTTTTAGTCTTTTAAGTTCCTTTGTTAATGGAAACATGGTATGCCGTGTACTTAAGCACATACCAAGAAGGAATAGTATTTTGGTTCAAGCTTAAGTGGTTTGGGAAGCTTAAGCTTGTCTAAGTACATGTTTTAATGACCTAAGGTGATGTACATGATTTGCTTTAGATTTCATGTTTATATTGTTGTGATTGTGACGTGAAGTAGTATGGAGCAAAAGAAGATCATGTATAATCTTTACATAATGTATATTAGGCCCTAAGTACTTTCATTAATGACTAAATGTGTGTGGAACGGTTCGGCAAAGAGAGGGAAAAACAAGATTTGAATCTTGTATAGATTTTGTTAAGTGCATTGCTTTAATCATACATAGATGTATAAGATTTAGCCATGGTTTATGTATATAGCACATGATCCTTGTGTCGTGAACTATAGAAGAGAAACAAAGAAGTATGCTAGAGTTTAAGGTTTCCTAACCTTAAACTAATCATACACTAGCCTTAAACTAACTATGGTAAGTTGTTGGTTAATGGTACATGTTGTAAGAGTATGTAAGACTTTATAAGAGATCCTCATAATCCCTAAGAAATATAGACGCCTAAGATTAAGTTAGGGTACAATGATTTACAATTTCTAGTTATAGTGGATAATATGTACTTAAAGGTGTTAATAACCATAGTATACGAAGTATTGTCTCATTTAATTTGTTACTACATAATATAGACCGCCCTTGTAGGCTTAAAGCATAAAAATGATATTTTTTATATTGTAGGGGATAAAAGTGGGTAGTGGTTTGAGTCTATATGAGTTAATGTATTCCGGGTATGCCCAAATGATTTTAATTGCTAACTAAACCTTTACGTGACCATAAAAATAAACCAACACAAGTCCAATAATTATCCTCCAAATAAATACTAACACATGCTTATGTACACCTGATTTGTTTGGTGACCGTTTACGTTGAATGATTATTTCTGGCCTACGCGATTTAACTTAAACGTATCAATTTAAAAGTAAATGCGTACAAGACTAAAATAATATATGAAACAATAGGTGTCGTAAAATGACCTGAAAATGCGAAATTTTATAATTACGATGTCGATCCTTGGGTTCCCCTCATCCTCGGGAGACCTTTCTTGAGGACGGCAAGAGCTTTAATCGATGTACATGGTAAAGAATTAACTCTTCGAGTCAATGATGAGGCTATTATGTTTAAATTCAGGCACACTTCGAGATACTCCCGTAATTTTTATGATGAAACGGTTCATCAAGTCAATATCATAGACGTTGCTTATGAGGAGTATGCTCAAGAAAGTGCTTGGATTTGCAGATAGTTCAACGAGTGGCAATCCCACTCCTTCGGATCATATCATTGCTTCTTCTTCCCCCTCGTTCACTCCTTTTGAAGAAGGAGATTTCATTTTAGAAGAGATAGAGACTTTACTACGTACCCTAGAAGAACTTTCTAATTTGGATGACGATTACTACGACACGGAGGGAGATATTCTTTACCTTGAGAAATTGTTAAATGAAGACCCTTCTCTGAATCTCCCTCCGATGAAGAATGACGACCTTAAGCAAGTTGATGTTACTATGACAAAGCCTTCGATCGAAGAACCACCAGAACTCGAGCTTAAGGATTTACCTTCTCATTTAGAATATGCATTTTTAGAAGGAACAAGATAAATTACCCATCATAATTTCTAAAGAATTAAAAGATGAAGAAAAGGTCGCCCTTTTAAAGGTTCTTAAGTCACACAAATAGGCCATCGCATAAAAAATTTCTGACATTAAGGGCATTGACCCTCGTTTTTGTACTCACAAGATAACATCAAAGAAGGGTAAATCCGAAAATTCATGAGGTTATCAAAAAGGAAATTATCAAACAACTTGATGTCGGATTGATTTACCCGATCTCTGATAGTCCGTAGGTGAGTCTCGTTCATTTTGTGCCTAAAAAGGGTGGCATGACCGTAGTTGAAAACGAAGATAATGAATTAATTCCTACTAGGTTAGTTACGGGATGGCGCATTTGTATTGATTACCGTAAGCTTAATGATGCCACTCGTAAAGATCATTTCCCGTTGCCTTTCATGGACCAAATGCTTGAACGTTTAGCAAGGAACAAATACTATTGCTTTTTAGATGGATTTTCTAGATATTTTTAAATTCCTATTGACCCGCAAGACCAAGAGAAGACCACCTTCACTTGCCCTTATGGGACGTTTGCCTACCGACGTATGCCTTTTGGTTTATGTAATGCTCCGGGCACGTTCCAAAGGTGCATGATGGCCATTTTCCATGACATGATCGAGGAAACAATGGAGGTCTTCATGGATGATTTCTCGGTCTTCGGGGATTCTTTCTCGTCATGCCTCTTCCATTTAGACAAAATGCTAAAACGATGCGAAGATACCAACTTAGTTCTAAAGTGGGAGAAGTGCCATTTCATGGTTAAAGAGGGCATTGTCCTCGGCCATAAAATTTCTAAATCCGAGATTGAGGTCGACAGAGGTAAAGTTAATGTTATAGCTAAACTCCCTCATCCGACTTCCGTCAAAGGCGTTCGAAGTTTTTTACGTCACGCCGGGTTCTATCGTTCTATTTATTCAAGATTTTTCTAAAATCGCCCTGCCGATGACCCATCTTCTAGAAAAAGAAACCCTGTTTATTTTCTAGAAAGAATGTATTGAAGCATTTAATATACTTAAGAAGAAGTTAACTGAAGACCCGATTTTAGTGCCCCCGATTAGGACCTACCATTTGAAATTATTTGCGACACTAGTGATTATGCGGTAGGTGCAGTCTTGGGGCAACGTAAGACCAAACATTTTCAGCCTATACACTATGCAAGTAAGACCATGACGGATGCTCAAGCAACTACAATACATGGAAAAAAGTTATTAACGTGGTGTAACTTACTAATAAATTCCGGCTTACTGATTCTTAACAAAGACCAATAGTGTATACGGACAACTCGGCTCTTAGTATCTTCTTGCTAAGCAAGATGCTAAATCGAGATTGCTCTGATGGATTCTCCTACTCCAAGAATTTAATGTCATTATTCGTGATAAAAAAAGGAGTGGAGAATCTCGCGGTTGACCATTTATCAAGATTACAAAATCCTCATCAAGGTGATCTCGAGAAAAAGGAAATAATGAACATTCCTCTCGAACCTCGAATGATAAACTTTTCATGGTGATTATAGTACCTCATGGTTTGCCGACATTGCAAATTACCATGCAGGAAATTTTATAGTAAAAGGGATGTCATCCCAACAAAAGAAAAAATTATTTAAGGATGTAAAGCATTATTTTTGGGACGACCCCTACTTGTTTTGAATTGAGCGATCAAAAGATTATACTTATGTTTTACGGCCAAAAAGACTTGATATCCATAACGACTTGCATAATGGTCCACCCGAGACATCATGGTGCAAACTACACGCTAAGAAACTTTTTGATGCCGTTTTCTATGGCCGATTAGTTTTATCGCGAATGCCCAAAAACATGGTGAAGTCATGTGACTCATGTCAACGTCAAGGCAAATCTCACAAAATGGACGAAATGCTCCCCTCAAAAATGCAATTCAGTTTTTGCGAGTATCTTTTTGACGTAAGGGCATCGACTTCATGGGACCACTCTCGTCTTCTTGAGGGAACAAGTACATTCTTGTGGCCGTCGATTACTTGTCTAAATGGGTTGAAGCGAAAAAAAAGCGGCTCCCCACAATGAATGCCGAGTCGTTGTTAAATTCTAAAATATCGTCTTGCCCGATAGGAACTCCTCGTGCTATAATTAGTGATCGCGGTACTCACTTTTGCAACGACCAATTCCCAAAAGTCATGCTTAAGTATGGAGTTACCCACCGTCTTTCTATCACGTTTAATCCACAAATGAGTGGACAAGTGGATGTTTCAAATCGTGGTTTAAAACGTATCTTAGAAAGAACCGTAGGCGAAATCCGTAGCTTCATGATCCGATAATTAGATGATGCTTATGGGACCTTTCGTACCGCATTCAAAGACACCCATCGGGTGCACTCCTATAAGCTTATGTACGTGAAATGCTTGTCATCTTCCTATCGAACCTTGAACACAAGGCCTATTAGGCCTTAAAGCATTGTAATTTTGAACTTAAGACCGCGGGTGATCACCGAAAAGTTCAAATGAATAAATTAAATGAACTCTGGGATCAAGCCTAAGAGAACTCTTTAATCTATAAAGACAAAACGAAGAAGATTCATGACTTTAAGATTAAGAACCGCGTTTTCAACGTTGGTGATCGAGTTCTTCTCTTCAATTCTCTATTTAAGAATTTTTCGAGAAAGCTCAAAACCCGTTGGACCGGACCGTTCACCGTTGCTCAAGTTTTCCCTATGGAACTGTCGAGTTATCTCAAACTGACGAACCAAACTTCAAGGTGAACGGTCATAGACTTAAGCATTACTCCCTCCGTCCCAAAATTATTGTCCCTTATTGACTTTTTAAGTCATTTTCTTCTTACTTTGACCTTAAATATTTTTTTGTTTATATAATACTTGATGTAAAATATACGAATAGATTCGTTTTTAAATGTATTTTCATAGTTATGATTTTCATCAAGTATTATACAACACAAATAAAGATATTTAAGATCAAAGTTGGAAGACAAAGACTTAAAAAGTCAATAGGGGACAATAATTTTGGGACGTAGGGAGTATTTTGGAGGGGACATACCACCGATGGTTGTCCCGAATCTCCAAACCTTCCCCATGGACCACTAAATTCGGGGTCGAGTCAGCCCGTGACTCTGCTAACAAAAATAACGCTTCGTAGGTGACAACCCATGCTTTATCCCTATAGTAAGTACATTAGTATAATATTTATTAATAAGTGCGACATGAGGAGGCTCACCTCTTCCTTTCTCGTGTTTCGTGGTTTATGTTTTATGTCCAGGATTGCCTCGGATTTTGAAGACTCTCGTGCTCGTGGTTTTGTCCATCGTTCACCTCGATCTTCAATCCTTAGCATCTTATAAATGGGATCTGAAATCCTAGATCTTTATTGATTAACGTTGTATCTATAGCATACATAATAAACGGCTTTAGATTTACGTAGAGACCCTTTTTAAACATTGAGGACAATGTTTAGTTCTAGTATGGCGGGGGGGGGGGGGGATCTTTCGATTTGATCTTACTTTCATTTGCCTTGTCTTCACGTAACCCCGTAAAAATAGCAAAAATATGTGATTTTATGCCAAAATTAAAATTTTTCAAAAATGGAATAAGTGTTTTAACACGTAGTTTTGTCTCTGTGAGAATAAATTTTGACCTGATCGAGCATGTTGCACTCTAGTTTGCCCCTTAACTTATATAAATTTAAGCTTTTGCTAGTCTTTTATACAAGAAGCTTTAAAACGCCAATTCTAGCTTGTAAAAGCCAAGAGTTTGCAAGTTTCCATGATAGACTTTAAATATGCAAAGCTTGTTTTATTACACTAAGCATTCACAGATCTTTTTATTAAAGATTTTAAATTTGCGAAGAACGAGAAATGATTATATAAGTTAGATGTTAAACATAGAGTAGTTGGATCTCTTTAAGGCTCATAGAGATTAATTGTGGCTTTTTTCTCCCATTAGATTAATA